>JAQIWN010001742.1:0-18900 GCA_034699025.1 Entomobrya cf. arborea Gr-Col-00668
GACAAGTGGCAAGAACAAGTGACTCTTCCAAGATATATTTTCAAAAAAGCACAGAGATGTATTTTTAAGTAGGTATGTTTTACTATAGAATTCCACATTTTTAGCATATATTTTGTTCACAGATAAAAGATTTTTCTTATTATTGTTGATTCCCAATTTTCAACAAGGTTCAAAGAAATGTTTGTAGAAGTTAGAGAAACTTTACGTGGTCACTTTGAGTTTAGAAGGTCGTACGTTCACACAGAAAAGGCTATATATTTTACGTTACATTTAAAATTGTTAAGTGTACACTTGTAACAATTTGTGTGTGCATTAAATTGTGTAAATTGTAAATTGGCCACGGAAAACCTGCGTAATGCGTATCACAATGGCACATGAAAGAAAGTTGACACTGTTTCTGTTACCCATTACAGTAATAATTATAAACCACGATTAAAGCCACATTTAGTTTTTTTCTATCTATACACTTTAGTCTTAGAATTTTCCAATCGTCTAAACTCTTGAAATAGTTTTCGCATCGCATAGTTTACAATAAATTCAATACTATGCAATTTCTACATTTTTCTTCTATTTCTTTTGAGGATGATTGGAAACTACTTGACTACACACCTAAAATCTCGCCTCTCTTCAACACCAAGACAGTATCATATTATATTACATACAAGTTTTACCCGCGTAAGAGTATACATATTTGTCACAGAACACAGCAATTTCGATGAGCTCCTAAACATTAAACTACTTTTTTTAAAACATTTACAATACATTTATTTACCAATTGAAGCTAAACTCGCTAGCTATTTTACAAATAACAAAACTAAACATTTTCTGAGGTCGGCAAAGACCCAGACGAGGTCATTCCAGAACCCGGCGCGAAGGTCACCTTAGGTCCACTTGCTGTTGCTGCAATGGCGTCTTCTTCCTCTTCTGCCTTAACAGCTTCTTCGTCTTCTTCTTGAATTTGTACAACAGTGGAAGAAGGGACAAACGCACCTGTGTGAGTACCAGAGCTAGACTGAAGGGGTTGTGTATCCCTAACTATTTTATGCTTTCTCCAAGCCGCCTGTATCAATCTAGCACAGTACTCCTCGCGTTGACGCCAAAGTGTTGAACTTACAGGATCATAGCCTGGTCTGTCAACGGCAACTTGCACTTCAGATAACTCAATTGTTTCATCGATTGGATTACCTTTCCTTGCGAAAAAGTCTTTGGTGAGGGCATCAAGAATGTCCACACAATACATCATATCGGCTAAAAATAAAGGGTGCAAAATTTTAATAGATTTTTCCCGGAAACATAAATGCTGCTGTAATGCTGAATTGTTGTACCTTTGCATATTGGAATATCCATCGATATAATTTTGTATTTATTCGGCTTGTGAATTTGGAGTGGTGGTTCCAAAACATCCAGAAATGCAGATATTTGATCATATCGTATATACTGAGAACCATCCGGATCGAACTGCGCCCAAATCTCATAATACATGTCGTAGTCGTCGTCGGTAAGACCTTCTTGAACTTCCTCAGTGGCTTGTGAGTAGTTTTCCAGAATGACAGCAATGTACATGTTGATAACAATTAGGAAGCTAATGACAAGGTAAGATAAGAGATAAGCAATTCCTACTGGTTTATTTCCACAGTCTCCAGCTCTCCCAATTTCGGGATCAGGTTGTTGGCAGTCCTCCTCATTTATTATTCCTGCAAGGACCCCATCCCAGCCTAAACATCGACGTTCAAATATGATTTACAAGTTAAATGGATTATTTATTTAAAATATTTTATTTTTTAAAGACATCTCACCGGCAGAGGTGGACATTTGGAAAAGAAGAATGATAGATTGTCCAAACGTACGAAAGTTGTAAACCTCATCAAGTCCATCTCTCAACTTGACATTCATAAAAAACGACATTCCAAATATCGCGTAAATAAACATAACCAGAAATAGTAACAGACAAATGTTGAACAAAGCAGGAAGTGACATGGCCAATGCAAACAGTAGCGTTCGTATTCCTCTAGCTCCTTTGACGAGTCGCAGTACCCGACCTACTTTGGCTACGCGAACCACGCGAAGTAGGGTTGGAGATACAAAGTATTTCGCAATTAGGTCGCTCAGAACCATGCCGCAGATGGAGAGGATCACAACGACAAAGTCAAACAAATTCCAGGCTACATATTGAACAAAATAGCTTTTCAATTCATTCCTTTTCGTTTAGAAAAATTTTACAATACAAATTCCTCTGCTTACGTTCTTTGAAGTAGTAATATCTGAGGGCAAAAATTTTCAGTGTACATTCAGATGTGAAAATTGCAATAAATATTGCATTCAAAATTTCCAGAACTTGATCCCAAATCTGTGAAAAAATATAATTTGGTTGTTTCATTAAAATAGCATGCGTCAAGTAATGTGAAGTTACGAAAATGAACCTTTGTTTGCTGATAATGATCCAGCATCATTGTCATCATATTTACTCCTATTGTTTAAGCAAGAAAGGAATGTTAGATTAAATTGAAGATTACCAACTTGTATTGAATTTCATATAAAAATACAAACCAATAAAAATCATGATGATCATGTCAAACTTTTGGTTGGTGACGAGTTCAAAAACCATGGCTTGTGGCTTCCACTATTCAAATTTGCAAGACACGTTTCAATAAAGAACATTTAAATTTGTAAAGAATGACAGGCAAATACTGAATGCCTATATCAGTTACGAAATAACTTAATGAATGGTGTCGTGGATGGAAATCAGCACTGTTTTACTTTGTTGTCACTACATTAGCACGTTAATAAAGTCAATATCAATGGTCAAATACCGTAGGTCTAGGAATTGCTTTCACTGGCTTTTTGGAACCCATTTTCTTCATAGCTGCATAGTACTTTTTCTGATCCTCTGTCATGAACATTTCCATCGATCCTCCAGCCTGTTATGCAACAAATTACATCGCATTTAAATAACATTCGTCAGTTAAACGACAGAATGCTCCTCAGTTTAAAACTTCAGCTTACTTTCTTTTTCTGTTCGTTAAAGTTGTCAATGATGACCCCAATGAACAAATTCAACGTAAAGAAACTGCCAAAAATGATGAAAATCACAAAGTATGTGTACATCACAAAGCTGGCCTCCCTATGTGGCTGCTGGTACAATTCTCTGGAGTCAACTGCATCATTCATGATTGGAATCCATCCCTTAAACGTGGCGACTTGAAACAGACAAAGGTACGCTTTCCCAACGTGATCAAAATTCATCACGGAATTTTCCCAAGTAAAGTTATTTTGCAGACATTCAGTTTTATCTTTGATCAAATGGAAATCAGGTCGACTTTTATCATTGGGGTCAATACACTTGTAGAATTTCCCATTGAACAACTGTACACCCATGATGGCGAAGATCAGCCAGAAAATGAGACAGACAAGGAGTACATTGAAAATACTTGGAATAGCTTGGACCAGAGCATTCACCACAATCTATGTACATTAAATGAAAATCATGTTTGAAGATTATAGAAAATGCATTAAAAAAATGTCTGTCTAGTTTACCCGCATTCCTTGCATTCTAGACATAGCTCTCAGAGGACGAAGAGCCCTGAGCGTTCGAAGGGTTTTAAATATTTGGACACTTCCTGCTCCAGCTAGTGCTGCAATGAAGTTGACTAAGGATACCATTACAATAACAAAATCCAGCCAACACCATGCATTTGAAAAGTATGCGACGAATCCAAGCGCCAGCCATTTGATTGCCATTTCAAAGAAAAATATAACGGTGAAAATTCGGTCCATGTAGAACAAAATGTCAGTGAGAATCGGATTGCCAGACAGGTAGACATCTTCCAAAGCCTAAGTTTTACAAACAAGTTGTTATACTTTGTGAATTTGGTTACACAAAGATAAAATGAAATTGAAAACATTTTTAATGACTTGCCAAAGCCATAGAAGATAACAAAATCATGACGATCACCGCAGTCTCGAAATACTTATTTTCAATCAGCCTATACGTATGCAATCGAATATTTGACCATAATGGTAGAAATGGTGAGTCTTCTAGCGCAAAAACGGGAAATCTTTCATAAAAATCAGGCGGAAAACAGTCAGCAGGATACTGGTCCTCTTCTTCCTCTTGTTTCGAACTTCGATGATGATGCAATGCGATATTTTCAGGGTCCACCATATCATCATCATCTTCTTCCTCCTCCTCCTCCGTTTCGGAATCATTTTTGTCAGTACATTTATCATCATCATCGGAGCCACGATCAAAAGTATCTACTCCATTGACTTCATCTCCTCCCAAAACTACCGACTTTAACTGTTTCTTCTTTTTAATTGGGTAATGGGTATGTGATCCATAAGACTGCATACTGAGACTATCTTCTTGTTCCTTCCTGGCAGCCTCTGCTGCGGCTGCTGCTCTAATTGCCTGTAAATTGTTCATCAATTTTTTAGTGCGCATTACCAATCGAGCTGTATCAGCCAATCGATGTTTTCTTGGGGGCTCCTCAGGTGGAGGTGGTGGTGGTGGAGGTGGACGGAGACGCGTCATAATCCGATTCTTCCAACTGACCAGCTTATCGATTTGTGTTCGTGTAAACTGCCTTGCTTTCATTTTTATCCATTTTACAAATCGACCAATACGATTGAAAGCTTCTGCTAGCTTGTTTGTGTCTGCGTCGGTGCTCGGGGTGGAAAGATTGGATGCTCCAAAACTACTGAGCAACAGGGCAAGGAAAAGGTTGAGTACGACCAAGTTTCCAATGATGACTGTTGCCAAAAAGAAGGGCACACAGGAGCTTCCAGTAACTAACATACAATCCCACATACTCTCAATCCATTCTCCACAAAGCACACGGAATATTATCATAAATGAATGAAAGAAATCGGTGAAGTTCCATCTTGGGAGCTCTTTTCCGGGAAACAAGTGTGTTTTATCTTTATGAAAATCAAAATTAGAGTACTTACGCAGCTTGTTCTAATAGCTACTGAGATTTTTAACAAGTAAAAATTACGAGAACATTTGCGTACCATAGTAGTTCTTCGCAAATAGCTGCATACCCATCACAGCAAAAATGAAGATAATTATGATAAGGACGAAAACAAGATTTCCCAAAGCTCCCATCGTTTTTCCCATTATGCTTATCAACAGATTCAGAGTTGGCCAGCTTTTTGCTAATTTGAATACACGGAGCTGAAATCGGTTCGTAAAAAGTCTGATTCTCAATGGTTCTTTTTGTGTCTAGTTTGCAAATAGAAATAATGGTAAAAAAATATTACCAAGCGGAAACTCCGAAGCGCACTGATTCCAGGAAGATTCGTACTCTCAAACATCATTTCCAAAAATGACAGTTTAACTAAAAGATTGAATGGAGAGAGTTAATTAAAAGTATAAACGAAAGCGAAAATTTTGCAATAAAACATTCACTAATTGCGCTAAAGATGACATAAATACCTATTATGAAATCAAAAACATTCCATCCAACTTGAAAATAATATTTGGGGCTCATTGCAACCAATTTCATGGCACATTCCACACCAAAGATAGTTGAGAAGACCTGTTCAAAAGTAAAAGCTTTGTGACGCAACGTGAACTCTCAGAAGAAAAAACAACAATATATTATTGCCAATAAATTCGTTACTTTGTTTCCAGTTTTCAGAATGTTACTCATTGCAACATTTTGCTCCAGGCCATAATGGTCCAGCGCCATAAAAACCGTGCTGGAAAGAAAAAGAAAGCATAGCAAACGAACAAAAACAACATATAAAATGCTGTGATAAAAAAACAAGTTGAAATCACACAATCCGCTTACTTGAAGACAATGACAAGTGTGATGAATAACTCGCAAAATGGATCAAACACAATGAACGAGACAATTTTTCGAAAAAAGCTCCACGGGAATCCACATCTCCAGACGCAGAATATATCTACAAAAATACATTCAATCTGAAACGCAATAAATCTTCTACATAGCAATTACTTTTCCATTAAACTAACCAATACAGCGAAAGCATCCTTCAATCAATTTCTGCTTTATCAAATTTTTCCAATCCTCCTGTTCATTCGTACCACTTATTCTTCTAAGCTGCCTTTCCGTTCGCGCAGCCTGATCGATAATGTCGTTAAGAACCAGAACGTCTGTACAAAACACCCATAAATGTTCATCACTTTTTACTACCTTTCCTTTAAATTTTCAAATCCCAGCCATCAAAAAAGTTTTTCAATTACCTTTCATATCAACCGCAGCACTTGGTGCTTGAAACTGATGGGATGAGTACATGTCCTCTCTTTCACGTCGTTGCTTTAATCCCTTCAAATGATCTTGAGTGGTGGTGTCTCTTCCACCCCCACTTGTCTCCTCATCCATGCAACGCTCCATCGCATCACCACACAACTTTGATCGTTGCCTTAACTGACTTTCCTTTGTCATTGTGTGTGGTCCGATTCCATAGCCAATGTAGGGTCGACTCAACAAATCGTGTGAGTTATAAGATAGCCGGGATGCATGTGAGTTATAGGATGAATTACGAGATCCATAACCTACAAAATGGCGAACATAAAAAATGTTAGTGTGTAGTTCAGTGAGTTCAGTCTCAAAAGAAAATGTTTATAAATCATGTTGATCTATTTAACTCACCGAATCCACCATGACTATGGTGTAACATTCCATGATGAAATGGCACTATAATAGCCCCATTCTCCTCTGACCATAACGGCGTTGCTGCCGTTGAATCATCGGCGTATGGAAGATGTTCCTGGGCATCCAGATAAGTTGAAAGTATTAACGGCTTTTTCTCAGCATCATAGCTTCGCCCATACTGATGGTAATGATGTGAACCCCGACTCATGTTAAATGGACTACCAGGAAGACTTGTACTCGACTAATCCAAGAAAAACGAAATTCAACTAAGTGGTGTAAGTACATGTTTTTCCAGTATTACAAGAACACTTCAAAAAAATCCCAAGAACTAAAAAAGAAGATTAAATTGTCTTTTTTTCCACCTTTCGGGTTCTCCCAAATCCATTGTAAAGTCTCCCATGAGAATCAACAAACGAGTCGCCGCATTCCGATTTAATATCTTTCAACTGTTCTTCCGACCCATGATCCCCAGCCCACATTTCATAACTTCTACTAGAAAATTGTGTGGGGGATTTATGGCCACCGTTACCGTTGTTTCGTGCAGATTCTGCAGCAGCTGCTGCCGCCGCTGCTCTAGCTTCGTCTCGGGCTAGTGCTTTGGCTTCTCTTGCCTCTTCTCTGGCTTCTTCCTCCTCCTATTACACAAATAATTATCTAACCCATTATAGTCAATGATTATGATAGCAATTTGCCAAGTCTACAACGTTCCTACTGTGCACTTACACGCATAGCTTCTTCCTCAGCCAACGCCGCCTCCTCCTCTTCCTTTGCTTTCTTCCTTAATTCATCATAAGACATGGCGACAATAGCCAATATCAAATTGACAAGATAGTATGACCCAAGGAATATAATGACAATGAAGAACATCATGTGCCATGGTCCAGCTGCTCGTAAAACCTTCGATAAAATTAACACAAGTTAATTGATCTAATTAACTCTATTCAAAAGCTATTTAATTACAAACATTAATCATCATGACACGAACACGAAAGTGTATAGGAAGTACTTGTTGATATAAGCTCTCCCAAAAGTCCTGAGTCATTAGCCGGAACGCCGATAAGAAAGCCCAAGAGAACGAGTCAAAGGAAGTGTAGCCATAGTTGGGATTGGGGCCAAAGCCTTGTAAACAAGTATAATTGCCGGGGCATGTTCTATAGAAAATTAATACGAAGAAGTAAAACTGCAATGTCATATATTATCCACGAAAATGCGAGAAAGAAAACGTTATAATTTTCTCTTGAGGTTTCAGTTAATTAAAAGCTAGCGTATTAATTTACCCGGCACCAGAGGAATTGCCACAGAGTTTGTACTCTCCTTCAATAACTCCTGCAAGCCAATTGCCTAAAAAGTGGTACATAAACAAGGAAAAATGGTTGTTGAATACCACAAGTAAAAGTAAATTGGAAATGCTTTCACCACCACTCCACTCATTTCTCACGAAAAACGAAATGGAATGAATGAGTAAATGAAATAAAATCACATAAAAAGGCTGCTATTACCCCCACCACTTACTTTTATTACTATTCCAATTGAACCACGTCACTCCCACATCTTCCCCAATGATGTCAACTCCAGCCATCTCATCCGGAAAGTCCCTGATACACTTTTGTGTTAAAACACCCATATAGATTTGAAGCCCCATTAATGCGAATACAGACAAGGAGAACATGGTAAGGATGATGACGTCACGCAGATTCTTGACTGACTCAATGACAGCTCCCACAATAGTTTTCAATCCCTAGGTTGTAGGTGTACAGGTATAATAGAGGTTCAAAAGGAATTTGATGAAAATGTTTTGTAAAAGGTGAAACCTAAGAAAGATGCAATGGTCTATATAAAAAATGTCCACTTACAGGAACGATTGCCACCGTCTTCAATGCTCGAAGTACACGAAAAGTTCGGAGAGCAGCCAAATTTCCAAGATTGATTCCCATTGTGACATACCTACATGTTTTATTTAAAAGCATTTACATACTCACAATTGAAGAAATGATGTCAATAGAAATCTACTACGCTAGAAAATTATTCGCACAATAAAGCAATTTGTATGAACAAGGCCATGCACTTAATATTGCATAGCCAAAAGCCTATATAAAAGCTAGACAACTTATATACGTATGTACGTTTTATGACACACGAGAAAACGAAAATAGCTGGAATGAAAAATTAAAAAAGTACCTCTGAGCTAGAGAGAAAATTCAACTCACACTCAGGGTCAGCGATGTGAGAGAGATAACAGCAACACGGCAGCAGGAACCACAAGACACCAACATTTAGATACCAGCAAAAAGACTTGTTGCACTGCAACTCTTTTGTAATTCAACATTGTACACATTTTTTAGAGAGAAAGGAAAGTGGCGTACAATTTTCGTGATAGCGGCACACACAAAGAAGAGCTCTACATAGTTTTCGGAAAGAGAAAAAAGTCGGTGGTGGAGATTGAATGAAAGGAGAAAGTTTTGAGTAAGATCAGGAAACGCGCTTGTCTGTAGACCAAAATACTAAAAAATGGGTTAAAAGATGTGACAATGAATTTATTAGTAATGGATGGATGCAGATATGGAATACGAATTGTATATATATTTATCTTGGACGCATTTATTGCTGGAGGATATTTTTATCATGAGAATTTCTCGGGCGGTAGGATAATTTCACGATACGATGAAAGTCAAGTCACACCACAACTAGACATTTAGACAGACCTAATGAAGAAAGTATACAAAGAGAGAGAGAGTGATATATTTGTACATAGAATTATACAATACACCTACACATTTATTACAAGAATATTTTTAAACAGTCTAAACATCACTGCAAAGAACTACTTTCCTAAGACTTTCACTACTTTCTTCTGAACAGAAAAGTAAGCTACAGCTAAAGTAATACTGAGCGTTACATGCATACAACTACTGTATTTTAATAAATTATTTTGTGCCGATTCTAAGTTTGAAGGCTAAAAGTCTAAAACTATTGAAAGCGCTATTTTTTTAGTTGACTCACGCTAACGAAATGACGACGAAATCTAACCAGTTCCAAGCATCTCTAAGGTATGTAAATTTTGTCAGTATGAATCCACGTGCCATTACTTTCACAGCAGATTCGAAAGTGTAAATTGCTGTGAAGACGACTCTACACAAAATTATTATTTTATTATTATCAAATAACAACTTATCCCAAATTGGCAGTTGTGTATATCTCCAACTCTAACACACATCTTTGGCGAATATACTAAGTATTCATATCATTACCAAAGATGTTGAAAGAAGCATACGAAGGAATGATGTACGTTTAACTGTTTATAAAATATTGTGAGTCCATGTTATCAATTAATTTACAGAATTTTTCAAAAATTACAAATTATACATTACTAACTCTGTTGATTCTGTAAGTGGCGAAGAAGGCATGATCATCACCGCACAGTTGGCCAAAATAGTCAAGATGATAACTAGCGAGAACAGCCCGTGAGTTAAGACAGCAATTGCAACTCGTCTCACTGGGTTAAAGGGGCTAAGCAACCAAACAGCATCCGTTGCACTGAATCTGAAAATGTCCTTCTTCTTGGTTACGATCACGAACGTCTATGATGACAATTACAAAACAAGGTTGATAGGAGGTATGGTGGTGTTATATGGTTGTGGTGCGAAATCAGAGAAAGGAAAACAGAGAGACAACAGATTTATTGTTTTCACAACAAAAATAGGATTTCTTTGACAGCTGGACTCAATCTATTAATGTATCTGTAGCGGTTGAACTACTTTTGGGAAAGTATAAAAAAAGAGAAAATGTGTAACCAGTTTGCAGTCATAAAAGTTTATGAACCCAGATTGGGGAGTATGGACCGTCATAAAGCAGTTTAGTTTCAAAGAATTTTTCAATTTTGTCAGAAGCTTTTATGGTGCTGTTTGTTCTAATAACTTAATCCAAGGTTTTGCCAGTTTTGCCTTAATATGAGCAGCCTAGTGGTATTACATTTCATACATTCATGTGTGTGGTGCGTCAAAAATTGACAAATATTGATTGTGGTTGTGTTGTAGTAGCGTATTTAATGTCTGGTTGGTGTATAAAATGTGACAAGTGTCAAATATGTAATAGGGGATACGGCCAAAAAGTTAATTGGATTTGTGGGATTAGCAGTCTATACAAGTGACTGGAGTAAAAGTGGTTATTGTAATTTGCAATAGTAATTGTAATGTTGTGTAATATGCATTGCGGGAACTGAAGAAAGCTGTAAGGTTAAACTAAACTGTTTACTTACCGGTTGGTTGTGAAAAAACGGATCAATGTCCTCCAGTGGGACCCCAGCTAGCTCTTGATCGAATGCTGCTGCCATTCTAATTGGCAATGGCATCCCTTGCTCCAGATTGGCGTCTGGGCATGGGCCATCATCGTCATCATCTTCATCGTAGCGAACCTATAAAGCGAATCAATAGTATGAAATATAATATAGCTGTTGACAAGTAGTGCATACTCATGTTGATAAGTGAAATTAATGCTCAGTGCATTTAAGGGGCAACTTTAGAAAATTTACAAACTTAAATATTCTGCTATGTTCGAAGTTACTTATACAGAAAGTAGTTGTTTCGGAAGCTTGAATCAGCAAGGAAGATGGGGCATGATATGAGAATTAATAGAATTACTGAACTTTGCTAAGTTCATTTAAACGCTTAGTTTTAAAAGATGATGATGAAACCAATATTAAAGACTTTTCAAGGTCGTCTTGCGTTTGGGGTTGAACGAATTGTTTTAAAAAAAATTATGAATGGTTGTTGTATTTTGTATTCCTTGTTTGTTTGGTGTTTCATTCACAAATTACATTGTTTGTACTCAGTAGTGTTGGATCTGGCCCCACGACATATGTTGCAAAATTGCATCTAGCCACATGGGAGAAAGTACGAACAAAGTTGAGCAAAGTATCAGGAGAGTTGTCCAACCAATTTTCTTTATGTAGAAAGAAACCTATCTAACCTTATTTATAGTGTCTGACATAGTTAGTTTATCACTAAAAATTTTGTCTACTGCGTATTCTAGGGCATTATAAAAAGTTTGAAACCCCAAGAGTACAATTTCTTAAAAGAATGAGTTGCCATCAATATCAATTTGAGAAGATGTGTACACACATTTTTGTAAGTGTAAATTTAAATGATTATAGTATAATGATAAGCCGATAGAGTAGTGACACAGTAAATAAAAGTCTCAAATATTTACATAGACTTTTTTATTCCTACCATGAAGCACTTGACATAAATGTGACGAAAGCATAAACATTGTCAGTGTCAAAATATGCCAACCTGATAACTATATATAGTAAGATGTTAAATCGATGACCGCGAAAAAATGTAAGATTTTGCCTAAGTCGCCTAAAGTACAATTTATAGCATTTAGTTCTAAATTGGGCATCAAGTGAAAGCATAATCAGTTTTCAGGTTACATTTCCTAATAATGTAAGCTTTGTTGCATAAAAACCGGTTTTATTTCTTTTGTTTATTTTTGTTTAGCTGCTATAATGATGAGAAAAACAATTGACCTACTTTTAAATGTACATAAAAACTTATGTCATATTTGCCATTTTTGTTGATGTATATGTATTTTTCATGATTGGGCGAAAAAAGAAAGAATTAAAAAAGTTGTCTCATGTTTACCTCTCCATCTGCCCGTTTTTGTTCCAGTTCCTTCTTCTTTAGCTTGTCCTCTGCTATTCTAGTTTTAATCGTTTGTAAGGACTCTCTAGTGAAGGGTCTAAATACTGGCCTGGGCTCTTCAGAGAGTATGCTATCAATTTCTTCCGCAGAGAGTGGCATCTTTTTCTCGAAGATGTTCTTAATGCCTTTTTTATTTAATAAGACAAGTGTTGTAAAATTGAATCATCGTTTTTTTGTGCTACAAAAGTTTTCTCACATCTTTTAAAAGGTTTCATTGGTTTGGCTGCTGTTTGCTTTAAACTTAGCGATTTTCGTCTGAATTCGAAGAAGACTTGTCTTGTTGAGTATAAAACACTCAATTTAATGAGTATTAATTGTTCTCTGTCAAGTGAAGTGCCATTATTGTGGAAGTAGTACGTGGTTGAGTATCCATCCCATTCATCTCGCTGTACTGAAATCATTTTCAAGAAGAGATAACACATTAGATAACGGCAATAATGAATGATAAAGCTCATGCTACAAGTTAGAAAAAAATATCAGACAGTCTTTCCCCATTGCCGTGTCTTCTCAATTATACTACTACTGAACACGATACATTACTACATAATAGCATGAATGTTATTTAATCGTGATAATCCTCTACTAAAAGTAATTAAGTGTCATATTTCCCCTTTTCTCTACTTTCTAACAAAAAATCAATGTCCATAGCTGTGTCCATGTCCATGTTTTTTCTATCTGAAGCATTGATCTAATGCATATTTAAATAGCACATAAAACTTATTATTCTAAGTAAAAGCTTTGGAGAGACATGAAGAGTTTAAATATTAGCTTAAATTTTATTAAGCCACCACCATCGTGCATTTATGTATATGTAAATAATATAGACTATACTATAAATATAGAATAGATTCAAGTAGATATCTGCGATAAAACATGTGTGCAGCCATTTTAACGTAATATTTTGGAACTAGTCCCACTTTTAGAACTAAAACGAACTAACCCATTAGCAGAGGAGATATAATGAAGGTTAGAAGTTTTCGTTAAGAGGAACGGAATAAATAAAGCCTAAATTTAGTGGAAGTGGAATAGGAAAAAGAATCACTCCAAGTTATTGGGATATGACGACTTCACCAACTCAGGTTGGTCTGGCCTATCAGGAACAACAAACATATAAATTCGACATGCAAACAGAAAAACGAATCAAACCATTAGGTGGAGAGAGTTGAGTTTGAGTCGTCGTTTAATGATTAGAGATAACGAAATGATGAAGCAATATTTTGTGTCATAATTTTATGCCTTTTGTACAACACGACTACATTATGGATTGAATATGTATGAATATATTTATGTGTTCCGTGTGATCCAATCCAATCCAACTGCCTCTTTCTGCTTTCTCTCTTATTCTACTTTCTCTTCAGGCAGTCGTCACTAGTAAAAATTAATGCACAGTGTACACGATTATTATCAGCATCGATTTTCAGTCGTCCTTACCTCTCAACTAAAATATGCTTCAGATAATAGAGTCGTCAGAGCGAAAATAAAATAAATATATATATATACATTGTGAATGAGTATTCTGCTGTAGTCATTATTTTTTTACATTGTTTGTAGATTGTTTTATAGATGGTTTGATGTTCTAACCTGAAAAACTGGAATAAGGGAAACGAGTCACTGGATACGACTGGAGACCACAAAAGGAAATCATGAAATATGGGCATAGATGATGCTACACTTTGATTGATATTTTTTCTTGTGCACATACATGCATGTTAGATGTTAATCCAACCAGACATCCGTGGAATGTACAATTTGTCTACATTATTAGACTTTTTACCATGTTTACTATCTTGATCTATAGAGTATGACTATGATCAACAAATAATGTATGTACATGTAACTAATAATTAGTATAATTATATCATTTTAAATTCATATGATTTTTATCATAATAGATAATGATTTGGCTTAGGTATTTTTTATACTAATTAAAGGTCTTAAATTCTATTTTTAAATACGGTTATTTACCCTTTGTAACAAAGGCTTATAATATTCGTGTAGAGGCAATGTTTTTGACATATTTGGATTAACTGGTTTTGCAGGATATGTCTTGAAAACGGGAAAGCAACTGACATATGGGCTCTGCTCAAAGAAAGTCACACCAAGTAAGGTGAAAAGACTTAAGAAGCAAAAGAGATTTTCACAAATTCACAATGTCTTTTCAACAATATTCAAAGCAACAAAAGCATCTCAAGTTGACTTTTAAAATAAATGACATATTTAGAGCATAACCGTCGAGTCGGTATTATGATTTCCGAGTTACCCCTTTAAGGCTATGTGCTATCTCATACGATATATAGATTTAATAAGCTAGAATATGTACATTAGCTTAACTATATGTTAGTATATTCTATGTAGGATTAGAATGTTGAACAGTTTCATGAATTGTGTTTAATTTAAAACCACGCCATACTACAACCAAGTATGTTTTTGTGACTGCGCGATGGACGATGACAATAATTGTAATTTCTAGAAATATATGTGCCTACTTATACGGACGTATTTACGTCATTGTGTTTAAATACCACTCGCTGCTTAATAGTAGCTACTACTAGATTTGTATTACATTCAACTTTCCCCTGCTGGAAGAGTGACCAGGGGACAATTAAACTGAATACTGGTATTTACTTAACAATATTTTCTAAGCCCACTAGTAAAACTTACAAAGCCTCTGCTCCACTCCACAAGTTCCACACCAGGAACAACAGCACGGAAAAACTTACCGAATGTGGCAATGCATGATGAGAATGTAAAAAATGGAAAGGGCTGGAAAATGAAGAAAAGCTAGAAAAGCTTTCCCGTTGTGTTGAATTTTCCCTTCCCGTTTTTTTATGTGTCGTCTATGTTGTTGTTGTGTACTTTTTCTCTCTTCTTGTGCTATTTACTTAGAAAACAGCGGAACTAGAGAAGAACATCAAAAGAAAATAGCAAAAAATAAATCATCTACTACATACTTACTTCTCCTCATAGCTTTTGGTAAATAATGCATGCAAAAAACCATCACATAGTAGAAATAAAGATGTTTTATGCGAATGAGTGAAAGCAAATTTTTGAAATGATTAGTAAAATATAGGATATTATGTATACATACATATTATTTCACATCAGTCAAAACAGTTTTTTTTTTCAAACAGCTACCACGAAAATTCTTCTCGTCACAAACAACACGCTTGGGAGAAAACAGAAACATAAGCACAATTTGACAACTGTTTAGGTCTGGCTTTTGCATAAATATGCATACAAACAAGAGAGAGAGAGAAAGGTCTTTTCAGCTCTCCTGTCACTTTATGTCGCTTTTTCCTGTTGCTTCCTTTTTCTCTTCTAACCGATGATGACTTTCTGTTGTTGTTTTGCGTAAAGTAATGTGATATTTTATAGAAGTTGTGTTATATAACATTTATGAATATAAGATGTGATGTGACACCAAAGTTCTTTTGGATGTTAAACAAATATACAAGCTTAATAGCGAGAGATTTGAGAAAAAACACGATGTGATTAGAGCGACGAAATGTTTTCATTCCAAATGAGAGCAGACGTGAGAGTCAGCGGAAATCAATATATTGTTCACGGAAATTATCTTCATCTTGTACAAAAAGTTGTGCTACAACAATTTTTTATCGTTCTCTGATTTCTTTCCATGTCGATTTCCTGATGGCATTCACTAAATCACAATCACTTTCATTATAGTGCTGTTTGAGTAGTACAGCAGCAGTAGCGATAAAGATACCAGTTTTATTCTTTCCTGTCTTGAAGATTGAGTTTGGTTTATTTTATTTCCTTTACTCTTTCTTTCGGAGCAAAGAGTGGAGTGAAAGCAGAAGCAGTAGTGATAATACTATAAAAACAAATATGTTGACATACAGAAAAAAACCAAATGAGATGGCTTGAGTCTTCAAGTCAAAATACACAAACTATTTTACCCTTAAATCAAATAATGATACAGATGAGCACGTAAGGTAAACAAAAAATGGATTGCAAAATAAACTGAGGAATAGACTGTCTGCGTCTTGTGTGTTACTTGTAGAATTTGTTGAAATATTAACGTGATAAAAGAGAGATAAAAGGTGTATAATTTTCCCGAACGAAGTGAAATGAATAAAATATTTGATTTTAAAATCAATCCATATAGTAGTGTAGTACCCAAAACCGACAGGAACAAGTAGGGCAGCATTAACAATTTAGTAAAGCATGAGTATTTTGATGTGGTAAAGTTAAAACAGGTAACAAGTTTGTCTGGTTTCGTTACGTTACGTGTTAGTTGAAAGTTGGAAAAACACTTATGTTGGATTTAGTTTTTGGTATGAAATAAAGAATAACACTTGTAGAGAGAAAGTAGTCTTTATGTCTCTCTGATGAGCGTGCTGTAGTGGCAAAAGCACGTTTCCAACTGGCTGGAGGAAAAATACTACTTGTGGAATATAAACTGTCTTTCGAATGACTTACATGAGGATATGAGGAAGCAAGAAAGAGTCAGTCAGAGAATGCGTTAGGCACTAGATTCAGAATTGAAAGCAGAGGAGAAAATGACAACGCTGGTGAACAAAGTGAGCGTGTGTGGTGTGAAGAGCAGAAGTTGGTTGTTGCATTTGCCTTGTTTTCTCTTTTGAGAGTTTGACTAAAGGGAAAGACAGCGTCGTTGTTGGATTGGATGGGAAAGAAGTTAAAGAGGAAAAGCGTGATATCAGCGTACGTATAAATATCAGGTTTTACCGTTTTCTCTAGGCACAACACTACATAAAATATATAACAACAAGTAATACACATTTAAGTTCGACTGGCTCAAATAGTCTGTTAGCTTTTGCGCAATAGCACAAACACACAAAGCAATGTTATTAGAAGTTTTACCATCACGTGTGTGTATTTTATATATAGATTACTTCCATCCTCATTGCTAGTCAATAGTACAAAATGTACACGAAACGAAGACAGGATGATAAGAATCGAGTTGCTGATTCTTTCTTGGCTAGAAGAAGAAAAAAACGGGATAAATGTCGAATGCACACAGTATGCTAACACCAATATACACATAAATATAAGCATATATGGAGCAAGATTTTTGAATCGGGTACCCCCGAAAAATGTCCCTTTAGTCAAAAATCTTGCTCGATGATAATAAGAAAGACTCGTACTTTTCCTTTTAATAATACACTTCCCTTTAAAAAAGTATTATGTAAGTTGTATCATGATCATTGATGTAGTAGATATCATTATAATTTTTCATATGATGTAAAGTTTTCGTATGGTAAAAAAGAAAGCCGCTTCAATCTTCTTTTTGCATACTTATATTTCCACTAAGATTACTCAGCTCTGTAATAACTTGGGTTGTAGTCAGTGGCATGATCATCATCAGTGTAGAATGGAACTTAGTAGAATAAAGCTCATTTGAGCTTACAACAAGAAGATATCGGGATTTTCCTTTTATGAAAGAAAGATAGTAGTAACGAAAGGCAAACTCTGAAGAAATGTACGTCCATTGGTGCACAAGAAGGCATGCTGGATAAAAAAACGGGGGAGAAAGTAGTGCAAAGTAATAAAACATGAGGAAAATACCATGATTATTATGGAAAAGGTCGTACATGTACATTTCATAACCAATATCGAACGGTATGTTATTTTTGTGTTTGTCATTCAGTCAGGTAAAAAAGTTTTATCTCAAAATAAGTACATCGATATACATAAGAAAAACTTTAATAAATTTCATACGTAAATTCACACACTGACTGAGAATATCAAACAAGGGAATATATGAAGTAGTGTATTCCAGGAAAAGTAATAACCCAAATTCCAAAGACCTATTTTCAACATCCTTTTTTATCCATCTTTTCACATCCAATCTCACGTTTTTGTTCCCACACACGCCGTGCCGTGGAATAACGCAAGTACATATAACACGGTAGTTAGTGTCTGTATCTAATAGACAAGACAACTTTCTCACCTATTCAACTCCTCTTTTTGCAAGTTTGCTTTACAACATGATCCTATATCCAGAATATCACATCACATCATCCATTTTCTTTATGGCAAACCAGAATAACATTTCTGGATAAAATATGGAAATGCTTTTTTCAATACATAATAATATGATAATAAAACCCACTGTATCAATAGACATATACAGTAAGGTGTACGATGAAAGTGAGTATCAGCTACACAACAAAATATTGTTCAGTTTGTTTCACATTTCACTAGACTTTGCTTTCTTTCCTTCCTTTCAGCTGAATGAAGCTCAACACGAAACTAATTTTTTTATGGGAAACTCGAACATACTGACTGCATCTCGAAACATAAAATAGATAAAGCAGCATTATACATATCATTATAATATCATTTATCCAACCATCCGAGAGCCAAATAAAATAGACAAAAGGAATACATACATTTCATTTTTTACTGTTGCTTCTGAAAAGGAAGCGCATATAGTCAGCCAGTGGGAAAAATATTCATGCTCACTCCTTCGTTCATTGTCCTTTTTTCCCATTCGTTACATTTATTTCTTGTTTTCAATTCTTTGCCAACTTTTCCACTGAACTACTAACTGACGCAGTAGTTGTTTTGATGTGTGTTTGTGAATCATGATGAGTGGC
>JAQIWN010001743.1:0-18886 GCA_034699025.1 Entomobrya cf. arborea Gr-Col-00668
TGAACTCAAGATTTCTTCTTGCCAAAAAAGGTTTCAATATGCTGGGTACAAACTAAGATCGATTTCACTGACTGGATAGAACATATCTTTCATAACCTTTTGTTCTCAGAAACAACTAGATGAACAATGAAAGGAAAAAACATGACGGGAGGAAGCTAGTTCATACTTTTTATTTTTGTGAATGAATCTTTTCAATATTACGCACTCATTTTATGTTCTTACATTATTTTATCATAATATTATATTGAGTGATAGGAATAAAAAGCTTTTTGTACGAATATATTACAACATTTGGTTAACCACCATACTAGTTACACTTCATCCTTGCATATATTACTTTCAGGCTTTCGGGATGATATTACTAACTCTGATGAGCCAAAATGAGCAAATGCCTGTAATTTGATAGTATCTTCAGCCTCTTGCTTTCCTAATTCACTAGTTTTAGGGATCTCCATTCTTAATCAAATTAAGGACGCATATTTTATGAAAATTACTTGCTCCACTCCACTCAAACTACTCATTATCAAACCTTATTTTTGTTTTAACTCAATTTTTTTGCCTTATCTTTACCTTTACTGCTTGTGTATCATTTACCACGGTAATGCGAACAACAATATAATTCGTCTATACTCGTTGCCACTGGTCATCACTCATCACCATCCTTCAAACCACACATCTGTTAATACCAATCATTCCAGATCCCTTTTTCATCCATTTGGGCCACGCCACAATATTGTTTTCAACTCAAAGTGAAACATTAAATGTTTAGAGTGTGTAATTTGTGCTTTAATGAATTGGGTTCACTCCGTCAAAATGAAAGAAACAAATAGTATCGTGTTTGAAAAAGTTTTCTGTTGATTTGATACATTTACCTGTGCCTTTGATACATTCACATGCTTTTCTTTTCATCCTTCCGAAATAATTAGGGAATTCTTAATTTCCAAACAACTTTAGAAAAAGAACACCACCACCGGAGGAAAAACCTTCATACGTAACATTGTTATCACTGCGGGAGTCGCATTAACGCACAATACCTTGTTATTAGGAAGGTGGGCATTTGACTTGTGGTGTGCTGTCATCATAAAGCAAGCATATCATGAAGACATGCATTCACTCAATCCGATAACGAAGAAGTAACAGTGTAGCCCTTTTTAGATGGGTCGGGGTAATAAAATGCATACTTGTATAGAAAAGTGTAATGCACACGAAAACAAAACTACGGATCATAAAAGTGAATGGTAGCAAGCCCATTAGAGTCATTGGGAATGATCATCTTGTATGAATTATGCTTTACATATGTTCACTATTGTTGCCTACCATAACTAACCATACCACACCACTACTCCACTCCACCGGCACATGAAAGATCATCAGCACTCAAAAATACATGTCCAATGTCGATCTATAATGTTCATAGAAAGAATTTAATGTTTTATACGTTGAAGATCTCTGTTGATGATGCTCATCGTCGTCATCTTGATGACGATAATGATTATAATGACGAGTGATACATATATATTATGAGTGGATGGTTAAAATGCACACACGCTCGCTTCAGTTAACTAAAGGACTTGTTTTTTTGGTTGATGTGTGGTTCTTTTCCCCTCAGGAGCGCATGTTTGGGTGCATAACCGTGAGGAAAGAGAATTTAGAAGAGTTTTTCTGGTGAGTTTAGTCAGTTATAATCAAAAAGTATCGGGTTACACATTATTAATCCAATGCACAATAGTTTTCATGCAGGCATAATGCTTTTTCATGTTAACTTATTTAACCAACCTTTTCACTATTTATCAGCTCTGTAGGAAAACGACAGACAGAGATGGGGTAAATGATGGCGAATGATTATTACTATGCATGTGTCTGTCCATTTATTAGAAACACACATAATATTTCTCTCAAACCTTTAAAACATACATGATATACATGTAAATATAAGTGTAAGCAACATGGAAGGTTTCTTTGATTAATAGAGAATGAGGTAAAACTTGTGTCCGTTTGGTATAGAATGATACACTATTATCGATGTATCGTATCATCATCATTTTAATATTGTTCATTCACTTTATAGACAACTGCTCACCTTGTAAAACAAGCTGTTATGGTGATACGTGGTAAATACTTGGTTAACTTAAATATATAATGCAGTTTTACATATGCCACCGGTGGTGCAGTGTATATTACTGACATGGCATATTATATATTAAACTGAGAATATAGATCATACATGATGTCATATTTATTGCTGTTTTAATGCGGAAGGGTAAAAAAGCAGTAAAATGGATACACAGACATGCAAGTTCATTTAGTAGACACTCATTAAATTAAAAGGAGTCATTATAGAAGCTGATCGATGCTGCTAAAAATATTATTTGACAAGGTATAAAGTGTGTACAGCAAAGCATTAACGCTTACTTTTAATTCTCCCTTTATTTTTTTGCTATTTTTAAACTAGTTTAGGTCAACGAGTATAATATCATGAAAATCATCTTAAAATCATTATGTATCTGTCTCGGAAACTAGTTGGTTTAAAGAATTCTCTTGACCATGCAATGATTAGAGTAGCGGATTTGATGCATACGGATCTTTGTAAAAATATGAAAAAAATAGTTGATAGAATGTGTGTGCTGTTTAGGAAGACAAATAGAAATAAAGAAAATGAACAATCTTTTGGGGAAGAATGAATGACTTGACTAAATATTGCCCTTAGCTTAAAAAATGAGAACCAACGAGGCAAGCTCTCGTCGTGTACGTCAATGAATGAAAAAGTTCATGATGACTTCTTTTATAAAAACAAGAGGAAAAGTGCCGTTGGCTATTCATCCTATTGTGATTGAAAGCTCTCGCAGTTTTTGTTGATGATTATGGAAATGGAGTGCTTGCTTGTGTGTGAAAGTAAAAGTATAGAAGAGCATCAGAGCACTCGACTCACTCAGAGCAATATACACGCTTCAGTGAAAGAAATTGTGTAACATGCCTCATTATCTTTTCTATAAGTGCCCTTTTGGAATCATAGAAAAAGCAAACAAGCATCAATATTTTTTCCTCTACTTCATTGTGCCCTGTTACGTACGATACGGCAACATGTAACAAAAGAAAGACTTTAATCAAAGAGTTCTCAAAATGTTAATTTTCTGTGAATGATGTTTCCTTCTTCTTTAGAATTAATTTGTAACCGGCAGTTGAGAAAACCAGTAGAAGAAATGTTTTGCTGTATCGAATTGTAAAGATGAGCGAACGGTTAAATTAAGTATATGTCGTACAGTGAGTTCCATTATTCAATGTTTTGGAGTCGCCGAGTAAGTGTGTTGACGTTGATTGTAATGGCTTTACTTTTACATCTTTTGTTAACTTGTTTTTGATTTGTTGGATAACTGCTGTGTGGGTTCGTATCAAAATTAATTTGAGGATGGATGTGAAAGAAGAGACAAAAAGTTAAGATTTAGGACTCCTATATATTTTAAAGCGTAAGACTACAACAAACATAAACTAAATGTACTAGACCATCTACAAAATGCTGTTTCTCAGGTTTAACAAAAACGCACCTTTTAGACCACACATTTTATATAAATGATTTGCACTATGATTTTGTTCATAAAAATTATTTTGGGCTGCGAATAGCAGACCGTCGGAATTATTCGCAGTTTATCTGCCCACCTACCTTTGCATTTTTCTTTTCACACACTTTACCAAGTGCTATCTTAAAATTGGGGCACTCTAATACTAGAAGAAAATCAAAGTTTAATTAGATCTCAACTGTAAGTATTGACAACTTATTGGAAATTAAGTGAATGCTTTACTGAACACAGTACCTTCACTTCTGGGGTGGTACTTTACTGTAACATTACCTCATTGATGATGGCATGTGTGTAAAATGTGATCTTTCGATCTTCCCCTCCTATAAGCCCGAGAACAGTTGCGTTACACTCATAAAATCCTCATCGGTAATATCGGTATTATAAGCAGACTTAATACTTGAACATATTCAATATTACAGTTAGTTTGTCGTTCAGCTCAGCTCAGTGCATAGTTTATATAAAGGAGGATGATTATGAGTTTGATGACGTTGACCATTAAGAGAAGATGAAAAAGCACTTCTGATGATTGGGAAAATGAGTGATGTACACGACATTCAAGTCAAAAAGTAACAGCGTATTCATTCCAGTCCAGTCTCGCTCCTTTCATCATCAATTTTCCCGAAGCGCATCATCTTTGGCTTGTGCTTTGTGGTCAGCCTATGTGATGGAGTGTTTGATGGACTTATAAGCATCACGTTGTAAACAAGTCTTTTTTATTACCATTTGGAAAACTATCTATTTGAACTAGTTATGTATCAATATCATTAAAAGGCTTTTCATTTCATACTACTTAAAAACTAAAAGACATCAAATGAGTGTTGAATATGTCCACGTGTCTCTATTATATTGTCACTCAAAAAATATTCCCTGCAATCTTATCCAAATCATCCAATTTTGACTTAACTACCTGAAAATTCTTCATCATCACTCACTCAACCAAGTAATCCATGTAAAAGATTATTTAAAAAGTAGTCAATTATTTTGTTTAGCAAGTTATCTGTCTTTGGCCAGTACTTTTCCCACACACTTACATAACATGCACACCTACACATACATGAGTGTAGGTGGAAATCATTTGACAAGAAACACAAGCATAATGCAAAAAAAGATAAAGGAAATTCCTTTAAAAATAAGACAACTTGTATAACTAAATGTTGCCAGAAAGTACCTCTTTTGAAATTGAATGGATAAAAATTGGTTGGGAAACTGACAGACTCTAGTCATCCAAGTCTCTAGATGAATGCTGTTAGATTTCATTTCATTCGCTTATTCAGTCATTCATCTCTTTTCGCTCATATCATCAATTCACTCGGATAGTTTTTCTCTAGCCGTAGAAAATAAAAACTGTAACGACGACATGGTGCTCTTTACACAAAAACCTGGAGGAAAGTGTATTTGTATTGAGTATTGGAGAAAAAACAAGTGAAAGTTGTGGAAAATAGAGATGCTTTCCAAAAGTATTACACATTTGCACGGAATAATGTTTATATTATCTTTATACCGGAATAGATTCCATCCGGAAACCTTACGTGTTTACTTATCATCGTCATCATAAAAACATACATGTATACTAATGGTAAGGTATGTCAGTCAAATGATATCATGTCCGCTGAGAGTATAATAAAAAAAATAGCGTATTAGCTAAAGAGTAAGCTAAGCTGTGTGGTTAAAGGCTACTTTTCCCTGATTTCAAGGAATGACTTTATGGTCATTATTGAACACAAAAAAAATGTTGATAGAAACTTAAATATCTTCAATCTTCATGTATATCCGTGTTCAAGTATAAGTCAAAAACTTGTAGAAAAAAAGAAGTTTTTTTTGGCTATGTTGAATTTTATGCATTTTCAAATCAGTTTCTATTTCTGGGTAATGTTTAGTCTTGTTATATGTTTGATACATCTTTACTTCTTCTTTTTTTGGTAAAATGGAATGGAAACGGGGATAAGTAGAATATAGCGCGTTGGAGACAGCTCTCTCTCTCTCGTTCTCTCGGCGCTTTATATATTTCTTCTCTTCTTGCCAAGCAAGCGAGTACTTTATTTTGTAAATTGTAGTGAAAGAGTTTGGGTATCGGGTTGAGTTCGTTTTGGTAGATAAAGAATAAAAGGAAAAGAGAGATTGAATAAATGAGAGAAAATTGATCGAGTGGCATGTTGAATGGAGATAAAAGTCTGGAAACGAAAAACTTTGCAACCATTTTCCGCTGATTTACTCACACACAAAGTCAATGAATGAAAAGAAGAAGAGTAAAAGATATTTGTATTGTATAGTTAACTTTTTTTTGCCTATTTCTCTTGGACTGTTGCTGCTTAGTTCGTTTATGGATAGTGGTATGGAACAGATAAAACGTAGTTTTGTACTTCTTGGAATACAAGACAGACTAAAGCGAGCGTATTCGCGTTTACTTTTTTCCCTCTCTTCTCTGGAAATCAGATACATAGATAGAAGAGAAGATATATAGGGAGAAAATTAAATGTATCATACTTGACCCATGTATTTATATGTAATGTAGTCTATTGCAGCATTTCTCAGTACCATTGTACTTGTTTAGTGTATCAATTTTCATTGAAAAAAGTGGGCTACAAAGTTATTATTGGATAAAGGTTTTCGGCCGTCCAGTCCACCATCCGCAACAACTTTACGTGATACCTCAAAATCTTAAATCAATTTTGAAATGAAAAATATTCTACAATGTTTATGTTTCAATTATTGTATTTTGTCCATTTAGCTTACTTTACTTACTTACTTACTTTACATTTACTTGGATTTAAAAGCAAATTTTTATAATTGTCTCATTAACTGGTATAAATATCAATAGTTAAAAATTAAGTTTTGCAATTCCATCGTTTTATCTTTTACAAGGCTTAAAGTTTCGTTGACTACTACACGACCTTAAATACAATCCAACACGATACACTATAGCTTTACACTATAGCCTTTTGTCATCATCCCCACTTAATTAATTCGATCCGACCAAACAATCAACGTAGAGCTTTCCATATTGTTACAAGTAATTATAATGCATATCACCTATCAGACGGTACTCCAAAACGATGAGAAGAGTATATAGTCCGATTATGCTCTAATTAATTTGGTTAAAAGTAAAAAGCTTGTACCATTCTTGTAGGTTTTATTCACGATTAGTGCCTGCTTGGATATTTCTCTGTTATTGTGATGATGATAGTCTTTTTCGTTGAATGCATAAAAGGTGTATATTTCTATTCAATGCTAAACATGAGTCCACACACACGGTACACGGTGGAAGATATGATTATATGCTGTAAAGCGTAACAAATCAAAGAGCAAAAGCAGCTCACCAGGGTGTCTATCATTGATCTGATCTGCTTTTGAAGAACCACAAAAGATACCATGATACCTTTTACTCATCATCATCATCACTTGATCAACCAGCAGCAGTTGCTTTGCAGACTCAGACAGGGCAAAGGAGAACTTTATTTGTGGAAAAAGTAATGAATGGATTTTCAACCAATTTTGCTAGAAATCTTTCTAAATACTTTTAAATAGATAATCGGATATAATTCTTTTGAAACTGTGAATCATGTAATTTGTACGTATATAAGTTTTTACTCAATGCACAAATACAATAAGAATATATTATGGTGTGGAATCAAATGGATGATAGTGATGCTTAATCGTTACCGTTGCAAAATAAGTTGTTCATCCTTTTCCTACAAAAAACTTAGCATGGAACAAGGTTATTTTTACAGAAGAACGAACGCCGCGGCGGCTTCTTTCATATGAATAGGAAATTTAATCAGTTTAAGAGGAGATGCAATAATAAGCCAGCAGCATAGCAGATCCGAGAAGCACAGCACCAACTTTCAAAAATCTACAACATATTGGTTGATTAAAAATTTGTAAAAGATAAATTATATGCTGTATAGCATGGCATTTCTAAGGCTTTACCCTACCTTTCGTTTAAGAAAAAAACTTGAAAGGGATTTTACATTTTATTCTCTAGTAATTAGGAAAAGTTTGCAATTAATTACTACACCACAAGTATATATACGTTGATCTACATGGTCTGTTGAAGTTAATTTTGGAAAAATAGTCTCACCATCATGATCATCACCATCATCACCATGATCGCAATATTATTGTACGGCAACCTGCGTTGATTGCATTACAAACGCGTGTTTTTCTTTTGATATTATCGACGTGGTTTGCTCTCTCTCTCTTTCTTTCATAGCATTACATTATTGCATACTCAGCTAACTCATTCAATTTTCCAACAAAAACGACAGAAGCAGGATTGGCCCTTGTTATAAGAGGACGCATGTTTTGAGGAAGGCGTGGAGTTGAAAGCGAGATGGTAAAAACTCTATTACATCCCGATAAACCAATCGGGGAAACGAATACGTTGAGAGTCGGCTGAGGGGTTGCGCATTCCGAATAAAATCGTCCAGAAAAAAAATTATACAGCATACAGACATACACAAAAAGTTGCACTTGGTGTGGTTGTTTGTTACTCCTGTGCTTGCTTTTTCTTTCTACCTCTGAACTGAACAGAAATCGTTTTTACCCAGTGTTAAGTACCCACACATGGAAAAAGCGGATTTAGTGCCTCTTTTCATGAAGCACATTGCATTCTTACACCTCTCTCTACTTCATAACTATTTCCTTCGCTTAACCGCTCTGCTACCACCAACACCACTACTGATGATGCGATCTTCATGTTAACCGTATAAAAATGATTTGTAAACGCAAAGGAAGCGTAAGTGTAACGTTATATGTGCCCAGCCAACCACCAGCAATAAATGATTATATTTTTATCGACCAAGTGCTTACTCTTATAATTGTAGTGCATATCCCTTTCACTCCTTTAATTTATGTGCTTTGCTAAAAACATAGTAACACTAAAACCTGAAACATGAGGATCACCAATATTTATGTATTTTTTATTAAAAGCAGCAGCTTATTTTCCAGAGAAATATAATTGTAAAGTTTCGTGGAAATTCGGGGAAAAATCCAAATTATCTAATCTGTCTCAAAGTGCCAATTTATATTGCTGAAAGATTTAAGGGTTACCATGAATTACTTGCATATTTTTGTGAAACCTTACCAAATCTACAAGACGTATTCAGACCACATCAATCTTCCAACCCAAAATCTCACAAGTATGCCGTGGTGAACGAAAAACCACAAGCCAAAAATCATGCCCCTTAAAAGATGTAAGATAAAATTGTTCCAAAGAATAACATTTTCTACCGATACAGATCACGTATATGCCTCTGTTTGTTCTTAGCATCATTCAAGACTCCTATCACGGGAAAAATTGATGTCGTGGTGTGAGTGAGCAAAAACATGATAAAATCTTGCCCTCTCAGCAATCCTCCACTACTGGTAATAATCATATCCATTTTAGCCCTACGTTTTTTTTGACGAAAGACACAAAAGATAAATAATGTAAGCAAGGTACACTCTTTGTAACAATATTGTACACTTACACTAGTGTACTGGTGTGATTTTACATTATCACTTTTGTTAGATGATTTTATATTATTTTGTTACCTTTTTTGTAAGGATGCTTGCAGACCTTTGAAGAGCAGGCACACACACAGAGCTACACACTGTAAGGTAACCTAAAGCAAAGGTTCCAGAGAAGCGTGTGGTGGTTCTTGTTCTTCTTCGTCATTTCATATCATAATGACAAGTTGTGCAGAAAGCGTGTAAATAGGGAATGAAGAAGGAGGCTGGATAAAAAAGGAAGAATAAATAAAACGTACTGGCGAGTTTGTAAATGTGGTTGTCTGCTACACAGTGTACAAGAGCAAAAGTTGGTAATAGCTGTAAAGGGAAGTAAAGAAGACTGACTGGAGATATGATGATGATGGTGGAGGGTCGTCGTCGTCATGATAAAGGTTGTGGTGTGGTGCAGCAGTACATTAAGCGACAGTATCAGTTTTAGTTGTAAACCGAAAACCGTGCTGTCGGTACTCACGCTCAGTTCTCTTCAGTAACAACCTGAAAAATAAAACACTAAACGGGTGAATGGGGTGATACGCGTAAGTACTCGTGTAGTATTACTTAGCTTACACACAAAAAGACACACAAGGATCAACACAGAAACAAGCAGGCAAGCAAGCCAGAGAAACAGCATTGAAAACTGTGCAACATGAGCAAACCGGTGAAAACATGAAGAAGCAAAACTAAGTAGATCAGTGGAAGAACAAGAACAGATTTTAAGTTGAATCATAATAGTCATCATACATAGTCAGCTATTGGCCTCCGTCTGGGATACTTTCTTTTACTTTCTTAATATTTCATCTCTAAAAAAATCTCTGCTACTGTGCTACTATTTGATACAGTGAAGAACATGGGGCATTCTTAAATTTCAGTTTGATGTGCATCAAAACAGTTGGCAAAAACCGTTACTATACCTACGCTACCAAAAGTGCATTCATATAATTTTTTGAGTGATTAAATTCATAAATTGTTATGCAATTGAAACCAGTGACTACTATACTCAAGGAAATATTTGAAGATACAAAAGTTTAAATTACATAATACTTTAAAAGTGTTGCAATCTTTTAAATATTTATTTAACTTTTTGCGTAATAGTTACCATTCATCTTAAATATTTAAAGCCTTAAGTTGGCCTTCGTCTCCTTGTCATTATTTTATGTGATAGGAATTTACAATTGTTCTTCAGCAACTTTTTTTCTTGCATAATAAAACAATAGTGCTTAAATTATTCTTCATTAAATATTTATGTTAAAAGTTATCAAGATAATTGTGAGTTTCAAGTGTCTTTAACTTAATCATTGAAGTGTGTGCTGGTTTTTTTTCATACCACACATATGTTTTTCTAATACTAACCAATAAAGACACAATTAAAGGATTCTAGTTCATGGTAAAAGTGTGGCGTGTGAAAGTATGATATACTCATAACTTGTTCTGGGGGAAAGTGAAAATCTATTTCTACGGAAAGGATTTTTTACCACGCAAAATTTTGCTGCCAAACTCCACTGCATATGGTGAAGTTTCTATCAATTATTGAAATTACTTGGTAAAACAAAAAGTTCAAGAAAATTGTTTAGAATGCCTCGAGATTCAGATTCCAGTGGGACATGTAGCCCTGTTCATGTCACTAGAAGTCCTAGTCCAAAATCTCAGAAGATTTCACCTTTCTCCATAGCCAGCATCCTTGCGTCATCCACTAATCATCATTCCTCTAGCAAATCCAAAGATGATCCTTCTGAAAATCTCATCTCTCCTGATACCAGCTTACTTGCAAGGTAAACATCACAATCTTTACTTATAACTTGCTACATGGCACGAAATTTACCTCGAATCGGTACAAAATACCAAATATGTAGTACGCTTAATATCCTTGACGCTTTACTTCGCTGTTACATGTGCAATTTATTAGTATTTATTCGTAAAGACATGCTCATCTGGTTTTAATAGGCTTCCGTTACGGATTTAGTATAAAAGTTAACTGCTGGGATTACATCTATTGATATCCATATAAACCGGTGTATAGCAGGTCGTGTTTTTTACTCTTATAAGGCAGCCATATAATCAATTGTTCCATCTTGATACAAATTATAGGACCATATAACACCCAATTTATAAATAGTATGGCTCATGAAACATATGAACATATCCATTGAACATTATTAAAAACGAAACAATAGCAAATCACATATTGGCGATTGAATGTATAAATTGGCATATTTATACATTAAAATATACTTATGTACGTATAAATGAATGAATTTTCAACGACAACGATTTGACAGTTGACAGGTTTCGGGTTTCGGCTTAAAGAAGAATAGAGCAATCGACCAAAGTGATCGAGTCATTAGTAAAGAAGCCTTGTAAAAATTTATTGTAATAAAGTACGCGAGTGAGTGTTGTGTACTCAAGCGGTTTGAACGGAGTAGACACGAAATAACAATAAAAAAATGACGGACTAAAATGAAGACATACAATTTGTATGCATATGGTCATCTATTACATTTTTTCATATAAAATATTTATACCTACTGCAATTATCTAAGCGGTCAGTGTCATCTTCTAAATTAAACTTATAAATATACCCAGATTTTCATTGTACGAGTGCCGAACGTAGGCCGTAGGAAATAAATAGGTAGGATAATTGGAACCTGTCTTTCACCTGTGATTTTGGATGCTTAAAATATCCAAATGTTTTGTGTCATAATGAAATTCAATTATTCGTACCTATAACACATTACGTACATTTAAAAAAAAACAATTGACGGATGTGGATCCTTTATAGGTACTTGTGGGAGTGAGTGACAAGCTTTAATAACAACTGACTGAATGCTTTTATTTGATGACACTAGTATTTTCCTATTATATTACGAAGGATCTAATATTATTTTCACGCCAAGAAAAATCAACGTGCCAAAGCCATCTATCAGTTCCATCTACCTAAGTATGCATTAAAGAGAGAGATATGTAATCCAATAAGTGTCAACTTGGCATACTTGTCATATGTCACATTTTTTCGGTTGCTAATTTAACAGAAAGAGTAATACTAATAATATTATTTGCCCATTCATACTTATTATTCACTTACCTTTGTAATAAAGACCAGGTAAGTAAATAGGTAACCAAAACAAACAGTTTTCTACTTACTTACGTCTGTGTTATTGTGAATTTTAGTGATTTAATAAGCTCAACTGACTTTTATTGTGTGAATGGTTTTTTTGAACTGGAACAAGAGAGAAGCCTTTCACTTAGGCTAGGATAGAAGTAATATGAATTGCCAAATAGTTTGTAAATACAATATCGACATAAGCCGTACTTACGGCTAGTGTCAATGTTGAGGAAGCACCTATCAAACAAAAAAAAGTTAATAATATAATCATACTATATGGCTTCTTTGCTACATTCCACCTTCCCAGCAGTATAAAAACATTCTAACTTTTTTAGCACAGATGAATGAATATGTCTGACAGTTTAAGAATTATCGAATGCATAACGATAATAAATAGTAATCATTAAATGCCTAAAAATCGATTGTCTGTCAGAAGTGACTACGATAAATAAATATCTAGATATTAGCGATTTAGCAGTTAACATATTTATGTACAGGCAGACGCACGTGCTATAATTGTTACATTGTCTGTCGTGGAAAGGAAATACATTTATTTTTGTATAAATATGCTTAAAACATTACACTGCCAAAGAAACATCAAAAGTGTAGAAGAGGACAAGAAGATAATTGTTTTAACATCCTCGTTCTCCGAACTTCACGATCAATGAAGGTATCCAGTGCAGTGTCGGTTTACATTCCTGCAAAGACCATATAGATTTCATGTAAATGTAATGCAATATGCATGACGACGATGCGTTTTACTCGATGTATCTTTGCTACATTGATGAAATGATCAACTATATTGTGCGTTGAATGTTTATTTAAAATGTTCATTTTTCTATTTTAAAAAAGCTACTCAAATAGCAAAGGATTAAAATTAAAACTATTGATTGATGAAGGTGCAAACTGTTAAATCAATATAAAATAATTTGTCTTAAACTATAATTAGTGTTTTTTTTCTGTAGAAAATTTTAAGGTAGAATAGATTAATACGTAGTTGTTGATTTGCAATTATAAAGTTGTCATGTAATTAATTCATTGCATCTAATCTTTCTAATTGTCACCCTACACGCTATTCAATAAAATATATTGTGCAGCATCATCTTTTGAATTAAAACTCTACATAAAAGTATGTCTGAAAGCGAAAAAACACTCATACACGCATAGTTACACATTCCATGTACATGAATGCATGAAAGAGTAACAACTGCACAACAAATAAGAACGGATCTCTACAAAATGCCTTAACTCAAGTTCTCTTTGTTGATTGCGTGGTTGTACTGAAGACAGGCAGTCTTTTACATAAAAAGGGAACCCGAAACTAGTTTTTGTGCTTGGACAAGGGAAAGATGAAATATACAGAAAGATGTTGCATTCTCAAAAAGAAATAGAATCATTCGCTAGTGAGAGCTGTGCATGGGCGGTGTTTAATCTTCCGGAGGAGAATAATAATATATTTTGCGGAAAGCTTCCTTCTTCGATGTACCCAATGCTGTGTTCAGTAGTGTTGCTACAATGCAATGTCCCATTGAGAATGCCGTTACAAAGTGGAAAGTGAATGACGATCACGATCACAAATTTGACACAATAAACCTAATTATGCCATGCATGCCACTACATACATGCAGGATATGTATTTTCTTCTGCACAACAAAGTAATCGCATGAAACGCCTGCCTTAGAAAAGAGTTTTCATCCGAAAAAACCTGAAAGTAAATTGCAAAAGAGATACATTGAAGATAGATAGGTGGCTAAAAAGTTGTTTTTAAACAAATGAAAGAGTTGAGCTTCAGGAGTATTTATTTGAAGCGAGAACACAATGGGCTCTATTTAATCAAGCAAATTGTAGCAATAAAAGTTCTTGTTGTTGTTTTGACGCATCCATAATTGGAAAAGTTTCAACTAATTAGTTGTGACAATCGTATTTTGTAAACAGTGTATTGCATATGAGTACCTACTATCCAAAGGATTGATTAGCAGAGAGTTTTACGAGACAACTTAAACAACTTAACTTAAAATGTCTAAGCAAAAAAAAAATTAATAATTGCGCTTCATTTTTAAAGTGGGTGTTTGCGTATTCTATTGAAGGTATATGATAAGATAACCCTAATAGGATATTTGAAAGAGATAAATAAGTATTCATGTCAATTATTGCAAGTAGATTTTATGCAGATGAGTGGATGCCGAAAGTAATAAATATATATTTTTTAATCTCCAGATTGGGACTGGTCTCCCCACTAGCATTTTCACCCCAGCACTCTGCAGCAATCTTGAGTTTATATGGCGCTAGTGACTTTCAAAGGTCAGCGGCATGCTGGTATCCATGGACATCTCTTCCACAGCCTGTAAGTCTAACGACACATCAAAATAACAATAATGACTTAAGCAGATCTCCACCCCCAGCCCATCAAGGATCGCATCGGCCGCTTGGTAAGTTTTATTTATTTACCTTGTCAACTCTATTTACGTTTAGCTGAATCCACTTATGCGTTATGTGTGTTTATTCCAATCCAAGTGTATAAAATGTACACACACACTCAGTAGATAAATGTATGTGTTTGCTTGTGTGAAGACATGAAGGATTTGAAGTCATTCATGTATGTAGGCGAAAGGGCAGCAAAAGATAAAAAGATAAAAGTTTAAAAGAGAAAGGGAGCAAAGTTTTGGTGTTTGGTTTTGAGTTGATGAAAAGTGACAGAAGGTCTGATAAAAAGGGGATGTTTACGCATTTGTTTTTACAGTGAGACCTGAACAAAAGTCGCCGACGGAGACAGGAGCATCAGACTGCTGCTCCTCAGATAGTCGGCCCAACTCTCGAGCCAGCTCCATTGATATTCGGTTGAGTGGAAGGGGGAACAAGTCTGGGGACACGGTGGACGTGGATAGTGATGATGGGAATGAGTATGAAGCTGATGTTCAGAAAGGTGGGTCTGCTACCTCTGGCAGTGCCGGAACAACATCTTCGCCTCAAGGAACTCCCGGGAGTAAATCTGGAATGACGGTTAGTTCTCAGTCGAGCAACAGTAACATAAATGGTGGAGCTAGTAAGAGGAAGAAAAAAACAAGGACTGTCTTCTCACGGAGTCAAGTTTTCCAACTAGAGTCAACATTTGATGTCAAACGCTATTTGTCAAGTAGTGAGAGAGCAGGTTTAGCTGCTTCACTTCATTTGACTGAAACACAGGTGAGCTATTGTGGCATCTCTTATGAAAATGAAAAATTATGATTCATGTACTAGTTAACTTGAAGTGCGATGTTATGAATAGTTATGATCTGGAAACATTCATAAAATTTAGACGGACTTTATTATAATTAGGAATTAATTAGGTAAATATTTATGTTAAATGCTTGTTTTAATTGTGGACAGGTTAAAATTTGGTTTCAAAATCGTCGTAACAAGTGGAAACGGCAACTTGCCGCAGAACTAGAAGCAGCAAATATGGCTCATGCTGCACAACGTCTTGTTCGTGTTCCTATTCTTTACCACGAAGCCCATCATTCAGCGCAGGACTCTAGTAATTCAACAAATTCTAGCACTCCTCATCAAAACCTAACGTCATCATATCCCATCCCATATTACCAACAGTTTGGAGTGTCGCCTACTTCCGTCAACTCGTCATCTCCAGTCACACAGTCTCGCAGCTCGCAACAACTTCCCTCCCTGGTTTGATTTTCTTCAGATGAATACTAAATCCATAAAAATTATTTATCATCAGATTATTAACCAATTTAATTTTCTAGTTATTAACTCGTCACAGATTACACATATTAAACAAATACAATTACTAAAAATATTAGCTAACTACAAATCAGAAGAAAAGCATGCTAAAAATCCATATTATTATCTTTTTAAGCAAAAGTGGCGGATAAAAATTACTCCGGAAGGTTCCGTCGTCGTCAGCAAGGCCAATTTCATGTAAAAAAAATATTAAATCTTTTTATTATTCATTTTGTAAACAGGAAGATTTTTTAAGTTAAGCAAATATATTCATAGTATACTGCGTAGAATAAGTTGAATTCCCACACAGCTTATAAGTATATAATCGTGGCTGAAAACGTACTGCACAACATTTCGATAGGTTTTAGAGAAAGTAGCAAAGTGAAATAGAACTTAAATACGTAAATGCTTTATTGTAGCGTTATCAGAACAGTTTACACAAAAAAATATTAAAATAGTCAACACAGCACTTCAGATCAGTTCAACAGTGTTTTCAACCGACCCAGGCCTTTCCCATCTTATTTACATGAAATGGAATAAGGTCTAGATTGTATTACATTGCCCCGCCGTCCGTTTAACTCGTCAAGTTGTCTATTGAACTGTTTACTTTTAGCCGAAATGGGAAGAAGCCGAAGGAATTAGTAGAGTATATTGTTGATATGTATATTGCTTTTTCGGCAGTTAACCGAAATTCAAAGAATGGGTACTGGTATGATAAAAATTATTATTAACTATATATTATATTATGATTATTGATTACTTTAATGATAGCAAAAAATACATCTACATTCCTTTATAATTTTTATTTTACATAAATTACTTTTTAAATACTATTTTTTACATTTTTGGGTTGGTTTTATTGATTAAATATAGTATTTTGCTGAATATACAATCAATTCACATTCATTATTGGTAAGGAAAATGGGATTAATTTATAATTAACTTGTATTTTATTTGTAGGTGGGAAGTATTTTATAAATAACTCTGTAGAATGTTTAATAATGTACTTTAGTATATTTACTATATAAAGCTATTTATTTGTACTATGATCGCTTCTTCGTGTAAAAGTATGTTTGTATGCTGTATATTATTGTTTGAATATAGAATTATTGCAGTAAAGATTACTATGAACTGTGTATACGCATCATATCATACTAACGTTTGGGGAAAGAATGAAAAAATAAAACTGGATTACATTTTTGTGAAACAGAATTTGACGTGTATTCATGTTATGAAAGCATACTTTGTGAATCATACATCATACATCTACAACCAGTGACAGAGATCATAGACGAGATCTGCAAAAATATGAGCACACATCTTTTTCAAAGCGCTATGTTGTGTTGCTACAAACTTGACAGTTCTTAAAACAAACTCAACAAGCAAAAAGTCTAAACAACCAACAGATTAATCAAACTTTAGGTGAAATCTTTCAACTTATTTAACTAATTATGGAGCGCCATGGAGAACCAATAGTTGTCAAATAATAACTTTGGCCACAAAATAAAAATTATCCAAGAAAGCAAAATGAAGTAAATCTCTCGTTAAGTCTACTAAATACATTGAGTTGTTGCTATAAATTCATACGTAATTAACTTAAAGGAGAAATAAAATGTACAATTGTAAACTGCAACAGCAAAACCACAATAAAAAATTCGGCGGCTTTCTTTCGAAAATCTATTAATATGAACAAAAGTACTTTTCGTTCTAATTTCATATTTGCGTACCAATGATAGGTAAAAGAAGTGTACCTCGTAAAAGTTCATTTATCAACTTTAAAATAACACTTTAAAAGCATTTATCCTTTCAAAACAGAATAATTTCGGATCATAAACTTCAACTACGTGGACCGTTGTAAGTTTCAGGGTCAAACTTGGTTGGCACAACTGCAACACGTATGTCGAAATCGTAATTGAAATAAAAGTATTTGCTGCATCCATTTATTTCATACATTATTGTTTGAAGTCTTAAAATGAAGGTGTTTTGTTTAATTTAAATGTTTTGTAGCGAAGTAAAGGAAAAATCCCTTAAAATGACATGAATAAAAAAATCTGTCATATTCCCAGACGTACAATTAAAGAAAGTCGATTGTACAATAACATGGTGCGATTATAATACCTATCAAAATGCCATTTCAACTTCTGTCTTGAAATCAATTGGCTCTTAACCCTGTTCCATAGGTATTCCATACTCCCACACCGACTTTACATCCACCCACGCATACTTACACAACTTTTTCATTAGCACTTCATATTTCTCATTAAATTTAATAAAAAACAAGTTTAACATCCGTCGTACGACAGGTTCTATTTTTCCAGGACGATATGTTTCCCTTCCATTTATTTCAAATTTCACGCGCACCTTTCGTACACCATTAATTAGTATTCGTTCATCTTTCACTCTTTTTTTGTACAGAAAAGAAGCACTTCCAGCAATTCTGCCAATTTATCTTTTTTTCTTGAATAGAGTTGTATCCTTTTACTATCATTAATGATTTGACATTCATACATGGCATACATGTGTATGCCTGGAAGCAGTACCAAGAACCTTTTTGTTTTCTTTCTGTACTTGTTTTTATCAATTAGACCCTAATGTGTGGCATGTTCCTTTTCCCTTTGACAGCTTCTACTTTACTTTTCATTCTCTTCTCTGAGCAGGTAAACATTTTGTAATCGGTGCGGTGTTCGAAGGAAGTGAAAATCATTCTGTTTTATCCAATCCTTCCTGTGTGATATGGAAGTGGACAGGTTTTAACAACACAATACACACCCACCTAACTAACAGATGCGCACCGTACAATGCTGCAGATTACAAACCCAAACGGAATAATTTTCACAAATGGTTACAGCTACATTGCAATAGGCGCACAATAGGTAGTCGTCTGGAATCATTCTTTTTATAGATCTTGTAGCTCTTTTCAAGGTAAACCAAATCATATAACATGTGCACTACAATAATACTGTACTTAAACAGAATGAAATCATTGAAAGGAATTCACGGGAAA
>JAQIWN010001744.1:0-18872 GCA_034699025.1 Entomobrya cf. arborea Gr-Col-00668
TAATAGCAAAGGCGGTGAGATGATCACAAATGAGACAGCACAGAGACCGGAAGTAGTAACCGGATGTGGAAATGGAGGGAGTGAGCCTTAGCCATAGTTTCCTCCAAAATGACTGGAGATTGGTGTGCAGTAGACACATGAACGGCCAAGAAACGGAGTTCCTATCCACACCAAGGAATTTCTTCCCACACCAAGGAGGCTGTGCAAAAAGATGGAATAAAATATTCCAACAGATTAAAATTTGCACGAAAGTATCACTCCAAAAATTCTCAGTGATAAAATATTTGATTTTATAAAATTTACCGCTATTGATGCGCCTGTGATGATGATGGTGTAAGAAACCGGTGCGGTAAAATTAATGAGTGTTAGTGCTGTGGTGGAGGAAAAAAAGAAGGAAAAATTATAATTTTTCTGCTATAGCACAGCACTCATTTTATAAAAAAATATGAAAATATTTTTATTTTCCCTGGAGGAAAATTACCTTTGGATTTTTCCCTTGTGGGTGGAGGACGAGACAACAACGGCAACAACAACAGCAGTAAAAATACTGCATCAACTTTTAGCGTATACGCTAAACACTTATGCCTTAGGCAACTATTTATTTTGACTGGTTAACTACCAGTCAAAATACACTTAAAATATAATGGGGGAAAACTCAACCCCGAAAATATAAATTAAAACCGACTTCGGTTTTATCACAAAAACTTAAAATCTAAAAATATCCCACCTGGGAAAATGCTGGAGACAGCAACAAAAAAATGAACTGGAGATGATGGACTTGTTATGCTGAATGAGAGGGCTCTTTCTGCCGCTGGCATATTTTTTGCTGGCAAGGCAGAAAGAGTCCCGTTATTTTTTAGTGTGTGTTGGTTTGGTAGCAACGATGGTACTCCATTTAACATGGAAAGCCATCATAAAAAATGCTACCAAATCAGTGACCCTAGCTGTGATTGGTTGCTAATTGGCAATGGACAAAAATGTTCATTGCCAGCATCACTCTCACATAAAAATGTGAAGAAGACGTGTTCACGAAGTTTGCATTTGCAGAGCTCGAGCTCTGCAAATGCAAACATATTGTCAAACTTCAAAAAGAAAGATTTGGTTTTTTTCAAGAAAGGAGATCGTTTGCATAAAATGCAAATCGGTCCCTGACAACCATTAAAAAGGTTTAGGGACACAGTCAACCAACCAGCCAACCTGTTTCACATTTTTTTTAGTTTAAAAGTGCCGTTTTTAAGTGAACCGGAAATCTTGGATAAATCCTCAGGTGGCTACCCTATCCCCAACCCATTGACAGCACTATGAAAAGAATCCGTAGTCCCCATTTTTCGTAGATTCGTCAAATCCAGTTGAGATTTTTCCCCCGTCGTTTGTATTTAGATACAGGGTGGATGAAAAAATTCAAAAAGTGTTTTGTTCATATTCAGTTTTGGCAATAAAAAAGTTTTTCTCCTTTTGGATTTGATGTGCAAAGTCCACAAAAAGTCAAGTAGTAATACATGAAGCTTTAATGTTGCATAATGAAATTGCTGTTGTTTCGGAATGATCACTATTTAAAAAAATATACATATTAAAAGTGAATGAACATTAAAGCATGAAGAACAAGTCATTTTATTCTAACCTAAATCATGTATTATTCAATAAATAGAAAACATTTATAAAATGTCAGTATATCCTATTTTTAAATGGCTTTATTTACTTCGCTTAGAAATATTTTCACTGAAAATTGTTATGTTACTTTTGGAACAGCACAGGTATAAATACATAAAGAAAGTGATCACTGATTTTGATATTATGATGCTCCATGCTACATAATCTTAAATTGGCAATGTGTCACCTTAAAAAACGCATGACATTTATGTATCCTTTGGTTTTGTTTGTAAAATGTGTGTAGTGGTTCATTTATACATACTACATATATCGGATAAAGAGACAAAGAAAGAGAAGTGGTATGAAAGAAACAAAATAGCATAGCATCACCAATATCATCACCATCACCGTCACTATTTTACAAATTTTCCCTGAAAATTTCAGCCGAAAATATACAAAAATGATTTGGATGGAACATTAACAATAAATCAACTCACAACTCCTCTGTGGCTGACACTCAGGTTTGTTAGAAGAGAGAGCTAAGAAAAGAAAAGGAAAAAAATGATTGGAGAATGGGTTTTGGAAATTACTTTAACTCGTAACGACAACTGTCGCAAAATTTATTAGCTCATAAGATCTCTCTCAGTTCGACGCCCATTTCACCAGAAAGAGAGAGTAAAAAAGGAAAAGCAATATTACAACAATGTATTTATATTATACATAATACACACAGCCCATCCGCCACATCACAATATGGCCAATGGCTTGAATTGGAAGAAGAGTTGTGTGAGCTGCTGTTTTTATGGTAACAAAATTTTTTTTAAAGCTGTTTCGTCGGCCTCCGGATTGGATTGCTTCTCTACTTTCTTCTCAAAAACTGCTTATTCTTTTCCTATTTATGAAAATAATAGTAAAGAGAGTAAAAGGAAAAAGTATAATAGCTTGTCGAAGTCGTCGTGAGAAGTGAGAATGCCAACAAAACGAGGAAAATTTTTTAGCAGGAAGGAAAATAAAAGGAGAAAAGTAGGAGGCATAAAAGCAATACAAAATAACTTTTTATAAATTATTCGGCAATATTGGAAAGTACAAAGTAGTATTTATCCCCTTTTGTATTTTCATAGGAAGAGTCGTTAAAATAAATGTCTTTGCTTGGATGGTCCTTCTTAGGGGCGACTCAAGACGTGCTTGAAAATGTCTTCAAAATTACAAATATATTTTTCTTACAGAAAAAAGACGGATTTGGTATGAAAAAAGAAATTAATGTGCAATGCATATGCATTATAATAACTATATTTTGTACTACATTTTTCCTGACAAAAACAACAGCTGAATATTGAATATAAACCTATATTGAGTATTAAACCCTTTTTTCTTCAGAGAAGCAAGTGCACAAAAATACGACGACACGGTAACAGCTACAGCGACAACTCTTTTTTCTTTGACATCACCCTAATAAGCATGTAAAATGGTTGTTAAATGTTATGCCATGCCATGCCATATTGAAAATTAAGTGGTGATGACGATGATAATGATTATGCATATAAATTTCTTAGCTACTTGGCTAATGCAGCAATCATGTTAGTTTACATGCCCTTGTAATAACATAACATTTTACTTATGTACATATGTCTATGTCTCGTCTCCTTCTTTAAAAGCAAATATAAGAGATACTCTTACAAAGAACAAGCTATAAAAACCGAAAAGATGATGATGAAGATGATGCCGATGTGCAATGGATTTGGTTTGAATGAAACTAAACCTAGTTTACATTTACATTTTACATCTTTGAATCCCTCTCGTTATAAAAATAAAAACCCTTTACAATTTATGTATTTTTTCCTTGCATTTAAAATATTGACACAAATTATCTCATTCCTGTTTTTTCCACAGTATTGATACATTTATAGGTGTTAAACAACATGAAAAACATATTTATACGCAATATTTATCAATTTTATTACAAGAATAGATATATATATTTTTTGGCATAAATATTTTTTATTGTTTTTATCCGACCAATTTAACAATTGGGGAATCAAAGTAATATGTGTTTGTACTTTGTACATAGTAGACACATTTTTTTACATTAGCAATAAAATATTTTATTTTAAAAGAGGCATACAATCTGTTTGAGCGGAAACAAAGTTTGTTGGTAAGTTGGTTCTATACTGGTACTAATACTTACTTACATGAATATGCGGGAGAGGAAATGCATACTTGACTACAACATGAATGTAATTTTAGATATTTTTATTGTTTTCTTTTTAAAATGATTTTTTTTTGTGACAACTCTACAAATATTTATTTAATTATTCCCAGTGGAGATGTGCGGATAAAAATATACGCACACTCACCAACCAACTCACCACACATAATATATTATCTACTTAAACCGATGATGATGCAGATACAGTGTACTGCCTTTAAATTTCTTTTAAACTGGCCAACTTTGTTTTTGAGAAAAAATATTATGGAGGTGGATGAGAACACGTTCATGTCTCTCTCTCTGTCTGTGTATCTCTTGGCAAGAAAAGTTATTTGGGTGATGTGCATCATCACAAATTTTCATCTCTTCACAAACAAAGGAAATGGAAGCTTACTTCTCAAAACAACAAAACCTTTAAAAGCTGAAAAGGATGTTTGTGGATTCCATCCATCTGTATACATTGTGGAAGTAGAAGAAGAAGTAAAAATCTTCATCCGACAAAAATATTATGAGTAAGCAATATTCAAGCAAAAATAAAATAGCAGGAAAATAAAACCTTTTGCTTTTTTTCCCCACTTGCACACATCTTTATTCCTTGTTTAGTTTACTTATTGTCTGTAAAGTGTGTACTCAAGAAAAACATCACATGTACATGAGAGACATGAGATGATGAGATGAAATGAAAGGACATAAAAATCCTGACCAGTTAAGTAAGTCTACTAATAATAAAATGTTTAGTAAGTACCGTCGTCCAACCAAAAATATCAGTCAGTTTGAGAAATGCAAGTGGCTCTCCTCTGACTGATGATAGGAAACGGAAATGCTTGTAGCTCACAGCTACTCAAATTCCTCCTTCTCTCCCTTCTCTACTTCCACCACCACCACCACTCAAATAAGCCACTAAACAACAGCAACACGACATCATCATCGTTTAACGTCAACATCCTACTTACCAAAAACCCAAACCAAACCACCAAAATCTCAGCCACCAGAAAGCCCCACCGGTAAAACATCTTTCGTCTAAACAAGACTGCATGTTTACTTCACATTTTACAAAATGATGACACTGCACTGGACACTACACTGAATGGATTGTATACTGTATACATGTCCATTATGCCAAACAACCTGCATCCATATTTTTGAATTATATTTCATAAAAATAATACATATGCGTGCATTAAAAATTTAAAAGAGAAATAGGAGAAACAAAGGGTATTGAACAAGTTGTATTCAAACAGATCAGTTTTAATGATGGTGACTATTTTCCGGTGTCTGGTTTCGGTATGGGAAAAAATCAGGGTTAGCCCCACCACCAGAAAAAAATAAGATCACGCTTGAAAACCTTTTGTGACGAAGACCACGACGACGACTTCACCGTTCCTTTGATTTTTTTCTATATAATGGATCAGATGGCTCATTGACTCAGAAAGTCAGAGAAAAAAAGTAAGGTGTACGCATATTGGTCGTTTTTTTGTTGTTTGTACGTAAAGTGGATTCATCTGCTGTGAGTTCTCTTGTTTTGTAATAATAGAAGAGAGTAACTTTATGATCCAATAATAATTTTCTGAATACAAGGGTCTCTCCTCCTGGTCCTGGTCTGGTCATTCATAAAAATAAGCTGACCTGAGTATTTACAAGAGACAAAAAAATGAAATATTTTGGCTTCCTTCTCTTGGAAGAATAAAGGATATGGAAGAATAGCTAGTGTAAATTTCGTATGCTTTCCTCCGCCTCCATTTAAATACATTAGTTCGGGTACAAAACAAACTTGGTTAGCAACCTGCTCTCATTTGAAAAGCATTCTAGTATGTCGCTAGTAACAATTTCGGTTATCCAAGATTCGCATACGAACGGGGACCTTTAACATTGGCTCCTATTCTTCCATATCTTTTATTCTTCCTAGTTCCTTCTATTAAGTAGATACATTATTTCCAGGAGAGGGGAATGATAACGATATGCATAATATATTATATATGTAAGAAGACTGTTCGTAATCTAAACTATTTTAAGCTGACATAAGAGATATTTTAAGTATATGTAAGGATCATTGAAGAACCTGTTTCTCTCTCAGTCTCTTGGGTGTATGTACTCATCTTGCTAATAATAAGGTGGTAATGTGGGAGGATGGATGATGAAAAAGGTACTTGACCATGGTTCTCACGGATCAACGGAATACTGGCTGGTTGGCGTGTTTTAACCTAGTGCTCTATATTTTCAAGCTTGTTGTCAAGTCAGGCTAACTTTCTGTGTGATTTTTTTTTGAGAGCCATCAGCTCAGCATCCCATTCTTTCTCAGTTTCTCTCAGCCCACATTGTCGTTTTTTTTTGTAATTTTAGAGGTTAAAGCTGTGGATCTGATGAATGGGATGGCATGGCATGAGAGTTTGTTTTAATAACCTTTGTGATAATGCGATCAGATCAGGTTGATTTCCTTCCTTTTTTTGGCTGCTTTCTGTGGCCAACTTTTCATCAGATTGTGAGATATTTAATACATTATGCATATGCAGGCAGATAGTATGTACATATGGAAATGTATAAAAAGATTAATGATATAAAAAATCCAATTGAGTTTAATGCGTTGTCCAGTCCACCATGTCATTTATCTTAGGGAACGGAAATTAAGGCTATTTACAAATCCAATTATTTAACTGGCTATCATAATTTATTCTCTGTAGTATATTAATGGTAAATAAATAAACAAACAAATAAAATTCTACTTAAATTTTTATATACATAAAAATCGTAAAAAAAATATTCTGAGAAACAGCGCATTGTATATAGAAAAGGATGACGTAAAAGGTAACAAACAATATTATTTGCCTATTTTAATGAAAAAGAAATCTGAATATTTTTACAACTCTCACAAACCATGAGACTCTGGTGTCTGGATGGAACATTTACAGGAAAAAATATGCCAGCTAGCAAAAAAAAACTATTGTTTGGACGAAACACAATAATCATTTGTGCATTTTTTTTTAGCATTAGAGCATGTAAGTTAGCACCAAAAAATTTTTTCTCCCCTTAAAAATAGTTGTGCTGCTGTTAAGATATGTTGGTATGTACAGTTGATGTGATGAAGGTGTTGATATGCAATTCTTTTTTTGAGTTGTTCACATTTATCAGAAGAGTACACAACCGTGTCGTGTAGAATAATATACAATGAGACAGGATTGATGATTGATGATAATGATAAGGGTTATTTTGAGGAAATGGTGTTGTTTTTTATCCTTCTAGTTTTCTCCCCAGAGAGAAGATTGCATAAAAGAATAAGAAAAATATAAAAAAATGTGTATGAATGTATGTATGAGTGTAAAACTGGCATAATTTTTTGCTCTTATCATTTTCAAGATAATATTTATACGATCATCCAGGATAAACAGTAGTCGAAAAAAAGAAAGAAAAGAAAATGTATTTCAAGAAAAAAAGTATGCGGTAATATACGTCATGTAAAATAGGTATAGATAATGTATGGATTATTAGTATTAGTATTATTGGGATGGAATTTAAGAAATGAGCAAGTTTCAAAAAGATAATATACAAAAAAATTGAAAACTTTAATGTAACAATTGGAAACAGAGTAGTTTTAATGTTTATTCAAGAAATAATTTGTTTTCAGTAGAGTTTTTTGTAACTTTATTTAGATAAAGTTTGGAAACAAAAATATATATTATAACTGTGATGTTCAGTTAGACCTTCACCTGTTAGTTTTCTTATTTTGCAATTCTGATATTTCAAAATTAACCCTGTTAACAAATCAATTTAAAAAGGATTTTTCAAACGAGTGGTAACCAACCAGTTTATAATTTGGAATTACCGATGATTATCCTCTTTTGTAAAACAATGTTTGCTTGTGAGTGTATTTCATTCAGAATGATTATTTTTTAATCTTTAAGAAACATTTATCTTTTTAGTAGTTTGGATTTTGGAAACAGTATCTTGTATACTTATTTTAAAATCTACACAACAAGTTCAATTTTTATTTGAAAATTTACTCTAGAAAAATAAAAATAACAATAATGTGGTGGCTTTTTTATAAAGATGATGATGGTACGATATGAAGAAATGATTTTCTTCTTTTTTTCTGATGAGATCCCATCACTGCATCATTTACACTTGGCTGCTTTAAATCATCAGATCATTGTTAGTACTACTGCATGTAAACCCTAATCCAAATACATATACATACCATATCATCTCCACCCCCGCACGCCAGTACCTTTATAACACATTATAGCTTTTCCACACAAAACTGTTGTTCTTTTCCGTGTATGTATTACGTTTGATGTTTTTTTGATTATAAATGATGATACTGTGATGTTTGATACTGATGATACCAAACTTGATGATAATTTCCCACTCCAAAATTTACTAACCTTGTCCATTAAGAAAAACGAAGGAAAAAAGGAACTGAACCAAAAATTATTTGTATGTACAAATATTAATGTGGAAAAAGGAAATGTGAATTTTTTTAGTTGCCTTTACGAAGTTAATATCTGATTGCATCATCATCATCATCAGCATCACTATCAATTTTTTTTCTGCTAGCTTTACATTATCATTTATTCTTATAAAAATTTATTTTTGCTTTTATTTTGGAAAGATTGTCGATTACATTATGTCGAGAGTTTTGGGGAGGAAAGGGAAAAGTGCCTCGAGTCAAAAAATACACAAAAAAGCAAGCTGCAAGGAAAGAATAAACATAAACAGGGATGGAACATTGCCATAATTTTGATGACTATTATCACCTTTCTATCAAAAAATACTGTAAAAAAAATATGCTGAAACACTAGTTAAATTATTTTTATCATTAAAATGATGCTTGGTTTACATAGTATCTTTACTTTATTTTAAAATCTGTAGCTTGTTACCTACCTATTTTTTTAGACAGATGCAATGAAAGTGAATAGACAGTGTGTTTTCTTAATTTTGATAGTTAAATTACGTTTTCAAAGTATATACGTCTGATGATTAACAACTGTATTATCTTTTACTTATTATTTTACTTTACATATTTATTTACTTTTCTTCAGCACCAATTTACACGAGTATGACTTCAGGTGTAATAAGAAAAGTAGCAAGAGATTTTCTTTAGATCTTGATTTTTTTTGTAAACCAATTTATTTTTTTATCTGTGTATCTATTTAATATGCATTTGTTTTGTATGCAAATAAATAATTTCCACCTGTGAAATATTAGTTTTTCTTTGAAAAGTTACTCATATAAATTTACTTGATTATTATGTTTTTTGTACCTATTTTCCCATTTGTATTTGAAACATTGCTAATTTGGCTAAAAAGCCCATTATAATTTTTATTGCTGTTATTGCAACTAAATCTTGCTGTTTTATTTATTATCATTATCACTCCAAAAAATACAGCACTGCGCTGCACTGTGGCCTTATTATTTTTATTTAAACACATTAAACATTTATTTTCCTAAACAAAAATTGGTCAACCTTTTTTTCATTCAATTCCATTCCAGTAGCAATGTGGCAAGTTACACCATACCAACTTGCACATTTTTACTTACATACTTACCTGATTATATTTTTTTCCTCTGGTTTATCGTCATCTTAATCATCGTCGTGTGTTGGTGTTGTGCTCAACAACCGTAACCTCTGAAAAAAGCTATCACTGTAATAAATATAATCATCCACAACATCAACAAGACAGCAAGACAACTTATTACATTAACTTTAGTAAAGGTTTATGAACAAAAAAAGAAGAGAGGTCTCGTCTGCCCCGATAAACTAGACTCCATGGTCCATGGCCTGGCCTGGTGCAAGTTGATGAATGGGCTATATTACTGATGTACATAATATTTATTTTTACAATCAACTTGTTTACGTTCCACTGTAGTAATCTTGTTATGTTGCCTGTATGTCTTGTCTTTTTTCCATCCAGCCAAGTCACAAAAACTATCATCGTTTTCATTTCAGCATCCTCCTCCAACTAAATCCCAATCAAGATTTCACTATCTTATCTACACCATCATCACCAACCAAGTTGAAAATGAAAGGACCTTTTAACAGCTGTCCTATAAAAATTTAACGAGCCTTTTAATTACATTAATGGTCCCATTTTCAGTGTACAAGCATATCTATCAAAACCTACAGCAAAAGGGATGGTACATCTCTTATCATTTTTTTTAACCAAGAGAAAATATATTCATGCAAGTTGTTGTTTTTGTTGTGTCTAAAGAACCAAACAAGGTTTATATTTTTTATAATCAGGTATTAAATCTAATGAATGAAACATGTAAAAAAAATAATACAAAGGATCATACATTTGCATCTTACGTTTTTCTTGAATGTCCAAAGCAAATACAACGAGTGCAAAATTAAATGTGCAAAAAAATCGACATTTTCATTCATAAATTTCTGTATATTGGATAGTTATGCAACTGAAGTGATTGCACCTAGGCATTTTTTCTTCGCTAAAGCATTCTTTAAAAAAAGGAGAATAGTAATTTGTTTCACAACCATGTGCTAATTCTAATATAGTTTTGATGCTAACTTGATGAAAATTATTTCTATATGAAAATTACATATATTCATAAAAGTAATACGAAAGAAAGATGCTAACCAGCCAACAAAGAAATTAGGTAACAGCAGCAGCCAACAGCCAACCCGCGAATGATTTACGATATGTCAGCGAAAATATGTAAAAGTGGAATAAAATGGATTATCGTAGTATTATTATTCTTGTGTATTTAATTTATATGTACATACCAGTCTTATCTAAAATGTTGTCTTTACACTCAATAAAATAAAATAGTGGACTTTCTGCAAATTATTTTAATGACTTCAAACAAATGTTTACCTTGCAAAAAAAATAATACAACGTGCATAAATAATAAAAAATAAAAAACCGTTTCTTTAAAAAGTCAGTTCAGTTTTCTCACAGCAGCACATCATCATCATATTATAACAGCAGTAGTTTTTAGCAATAAAAAACGTGTGCGTATTTTTTTCATGTTGTCATGTTCACAACTCAGCCTTTTTTCGTGTTCAACAATTTTTTATTGTCGCTTCATGTTTTTGTGGTTTTATTATTTACACTGTCGTAATTCTTAAAAACACACAGCATTTTCCGCTGTCCATACACCCATCTCTTTGAAATGAGTTATTTGCTAGCTGTTTTTTTCTTGGCTCATCATCATTCATGCCTGGGAAACACCAAGTACAAAACATGATAATGATGATAATGATGAGTCGTCCAACAACTGGCATGGCTTATGAAGGCGTACAGCATAAAAAATTGTAACAGTCTGCAACGTGCCCAAGTCACCCAGACAGACAAGTGCTGATTCCTTTATTGCTTTGTCATCTGCTACTCCAGCACTTTTTTTTCTTGATGAGCTAATTTGATACTAGAAAACAGTAGGGATAAGCTAATAAATACCTCCATGCTGCTTTAATTGGATAATTAGCTTGCTAAAAAAAAGTTTATGTAAGCATTGTTTATCATTTGAGTTTTTTTTTGCAGTTTTTGCACATTTTATAAATACATATACATGTTTTGTAAAGTGCAATTAAAATTTGGAAGATAATTCTGATGATGATTTTATATTTTGGATTAACTTTTATAAAACATTAACACTGTTACTGCGTTTATTGTTATGTCAACCATGGGTTCACATGCTAATGCTTTTTTTAACCAATTTGCAATTTTTACCGCAACGTTATTATTCTAGGAAGAAATCTTTTTATTCATGTATTATTATTGTTATTTATGTGCTTGTGAGAAAAAATACATACACATTATTTACAACTGATTGATTTTGTGGGATTATCAGGGAAAATGACGTAAGAAAGTTCATAGCCCTAAATCTAATGATCTAATGTAATTTTATTTCCATTTTGAACAAAGGTGCACATACATTGAAATAAACGGGAAAACTACTTTATACTTTGTATGGAATCCGCAACGTGTAGAAGGTACCATAAATATTTTTTTATGAATCTTCCACGTCAATGATTTTTCCAACAATGCAGTTATCGTAAATAGATAGTATTGAACTGTCGTTGACATCATCACTACTCAAATTTTTGTCAATAATCTATAAAAAAATATTCTCATCATATTCATTGATTCCATGGGAGAATAGTAGCTATTCTTTGTAATTTTTAAGTTCTATTAAAAAAAATTGCCACATCAAAAAAAATGCATACAAAGTTTGTACAAAATGTGACCATGTGTAAATATTTCTACTAATAATAATATGCAAACAGGACGAAGAACAAAACCACAAAAATAACTCAAACTATTTTTATCATGGTTGGTTGAAAACTCTGATCTTTTTTTTCTTCTTTGAATTACTTCTAGAGTTACATGTGTATATACTACAATATCGACTTGTTGCTTTTAGTCAAAATGGGTGTGAAATGCGGTTGTGTTGAAGTGCCAAAAATACTTACTACTACACACTGCTGCTGCTGTTTTATTGTATAGTTATATTTTTTTCAAATGAACAGCTCATGTATTATTACGTGCGAAAATAATTTAAGTGAGGTTGTTTAATTTTTTTTACAAAATAAGATTTCAGATTTGAGAGAGATTGTGTGAGAAGTTCATCTCATCATCATCATCACCACCATTTATGTATTATACCACCTTCTCAAACAATTTATCACCACATTTATCAAAAATCATGGTCCTCCTTTTTAACAATGCCTTCTTTGGTGGATTGAATTGGATATCTAATATATCTTGCCACAACACATTTACCGGCTCGATGGCTGGTGATATGAGATGATGAGTTCAAAGTTCCGAAGAAGAAAGCAATACATACATTTTTTAAAGGTACCTCTGATTCATCGATAAAAGTTTGAAAGAATAAGTGATATTGGAAGGTTCATTCTGAAAACCAGCACTTTTAGGATTTCTTGTACATTTAAAGTTTGAAAAGATGATGATGGTGATGATGATGATGATCTAAATCAAGTCAACATCACACAATTCCCCATTTATCAATTTCGTCATCAGCACATGTGTATGTAAGATTATCCAACCAAAGCAGAGAGAATCATAAAGGATGCTACAAATTTTTTAAAAACATTTTTTTTTTCGTATTTTTATATACGAGCATTTCCCTGAATTTTTTTTGACTTTCAATTTAATGAGAGGAGAGAGGTAATAATATGAATGGTGAATGTACCTTGTCTCTCTATTTTTATTAGAAAATAACTGATTTTCTTTTTTTTACTTTGCACTTCAACAGATTTACACTTAAAATTACAATCCATTTGATTATGTCTGATGTATTTTTATAAACATCCAAAATATATTTGCTTGTTTGGGTATTTAATTGTGTTTTAGAAGGATTAAGTTGTAAAGATATTTTAAAAAGGTTAACAAATATTTAATCAAGACTTATCAATTGGTTTATATTTACCTTTCTTAGTTAGAGCTGCATTTTCTACTGGAAAGTCTAACAGTAGCGAATTTCAATTATCCAAACAAATGTAAATGAAACGACAAAACGTGTTTTAAAACCTGTTTCATAATTCTTATCATTGTCAAATTCTCTTTTCTGCATGAAATAGTGATGTGACGACGACTGCTTAATTTACTTTATAAAGTTGCAAACTTCATTACCGGGGTCAATTGATACATACAAAACAATGAAGAAAAACTGAATGAAACAAGTTTTTATGTTTTTCAGTGTATTTATGTCATGTGCATTTTAAATATCATATTATATCAGAAAAGCCGATGAAAACAGTGCTCGTCGTAGAGAGAAATGATTATTTAGGTAGTCCAAAAATATAACACTATACACATCAATCTCACTCCTGTTCCAAGTTCCGATGATGATGGTTCAAAGAAGCAAACTTTTTAAAGGTCGAGAGCGGATCTGGGTTTAGCCATGCATATAAAATTAAAGTGGTGAATGTTGCATGTAACAAATAAATTATGAAAAAAATGTTGCGCTTCGTTCCTATATATTCTACACAAAGCTTGTAAACTATACACCACCACTACCACCACCCGCTTTTTGGTCTGTCCGATATGATGCGATGATGATATGATAATACACACATACAAATACAAAGTGTATCATTTGTTATTATACCGTGTCAACTGAAGAGTATAAAGAAAGGCATCATTATTACCTAATAATCATATCTCTAGCTCGTGACAAAATGACTACCTGCATTGCATAGACCAACATGAATGTATGGATGGATGAATTTGCATAAGCTTTTTTGGGTTTGTTCTTCTGTTCTGTAGAAAATTTCAGCATTGCTGGTTGACATGCTTTTTGACAGAAATGAGAGCAAAAAGCCAGCATACAAAGTCATTTAATCACTCTCAGCAGCTCATTTTAGTGAAAAGGGTTACCTACAAAATTTGTATATATCAAGTTGTGTGTTAGTTTACAAAGTATGATAATAATAGGTAAAAATGGTCAGCGTGACATATCCCCTAAATGTCAAGGTGTATTGTGTTGTAATGTAATGCCTTGTGTGTTATGTAAAAGGAAGTTAGTTTTTGGTGGATGTAAACAATTCCCATGTATTTTCCAAGGAACAATAGGAACATGCTTTTGAACAAAAGGAAAAAGAGCTTAAAACATACATAATAATATCCCATACAAATAGAGTAGGGATAAGAAGTGGTTATTCGATATCATATCATTTTATATAACCTATCCAGCAAATATACTTAACACATTTTATATACATCAAAGTAAAGTAAAGTAAAGTACACGACACTGTCGCGTCATACACCTTATTTATCCATGTATCAAGTTAACCATGTTTTTGCTGTTTCAGCATTGTTATCTTTAAAGAAAGTTCCATCGTTTTGTAAGTCGGCTGGATATAAAAAGATAAAAAACGAAGAAAAGTCAGAGTCAAAGGAACATCCATATCATTCAAACAAACTAACAAAACAATCCCAACACTACTTGATATGTTGCTTGTGTACGTTTTTTTATATACACAGATTTTTGTCGCATGTCAATACTCTTACTCAATTCACATAAATTTTCTTTCTTTTTTTATCCTCTGCCTTAACTTACTTTTAGAAAAAAACGTATTTCCTCTCTCCTTTCCCTTTTTTTCTGTTGTATCAAATACCTATCTGTAATATAAATGCAATTTCTTTGTTGTCGTTTTTCTCGCTTGAACATTTTTCTTATACTGATCTTGTTATTACTTACCTTCACCTTTTCCCTGTCACTTGATATTTTTTTTACTCAAAGAAAAAAAGTTTTGAGTAAACAAAAAAAGTCATGTCATCATCATCAAGTGTACAAAATAGAATATAAACCAATAAATTTCATCCCGGTGAAAGTATAAAACGATCAATTTGTATAGAAAAAAATGTACTAATAAAAAACTACCTGAATTTCTGCATCAAAAAATATCTATGTGATGTTATTCACTACATCATAATAACAATATATACAAAACTTACAATTTTTATTCAATTCATTTTATTCTCAATACTTCTTTTTTACTCGTACAAAGTTTTACCGTTGCAATTCGAAATGTGCTCCAATTTTTTTTTCTTCCTTGAATAAACCTATCTATTGCAACCACATTCCATATTCTATTTTCAGAGTTACTTGAGCTTAATTTACTTTCCTTTCTTTTCCATGAAAAAAACATACATACCTACACATACACAAAGCTGCTGGTTGAGGAGAAAAAAAAATCTGACGAGGAAACACCAGGGAAAGTTAACGAAAAGGGAAAAAGATTGATGACATGAAAAGAAGAAGAGTACACATAAAGCTTACATACATACTCATCATCATCATTCCCATCTCCTCATCCATGGACAAATATAATAAAAAACCAAACCAACAAGAATGAAAGCAAAGAAAGAAGAGGAGACCCAGGGAAAAAAAGATTCGATTCTTCTTGGGTTTTGGTTGTTGGTTTATCTTCCAGTCAGTAGATTTATATATTTTTTTGAAAAGACGTAGAAGACGACGACGACGGTGTGTATAAATTATGTTGTAATACTACACATTTTTCTCTGCATGAAAAAGTGTTAGTAAGTAGGTAGTAAAGTTGATGTGGTTTGGTTTCAGTTGAGATGATCAGAGGGAAAAAAGGGAGCATGCATTGAATTGCATTATTATCATATATACCCGTTGGGACAACAACATAACAGCATAGTTGATAGTTAGAAAGAGGAATAGTCAATACATTTTTCATACAAAACATACATTGTACATCTCTCTGAAAGAACAATAATAGTGATCTGATATGATCTCATATCATCATGCAGATTCCGATATCGGACGAAGGAAACGAGAAAGATTCATGTTTTTTTTCTTTCTATTTCGACAACTTGCAGTTTTTACTCTCTCTCTCTCTGTTTTGTTTACAAATGCGGCGGGGAAGAAAGATATATTCCTATTTTGATGCATTATGTATTATTTTTCTTGGTAGTCAAAATAAACAGCACTTTTAAAGAAATCTGACGTTCTGAATTATAATGACATTTTTTTCTATTTGTACGTGCATGGAACCAAAATGGTTATTTTATTTTTTTGCCGAAATAGCAGCTACTTTTTCTATTGTTTTCAAATGAGATTTCTTTTCTATAAATCTACATTTTCCTTCAAATAAATGAACCATCTCCTTCATATTTCATTTTATAAGCTTGCAAGTTACAAGTTGAACAGAAGGATAATTATTTGTATTTTTTGTGAGGAAATCGAAATTGAATAAGTTCAAATTGTAAAATATTTTCATACATATTTTTATTTACTACTACACATCAACAATTTTTTTTCATCATGTGTAAAGCTTACAGGAAATATCTCCAAGAAAAAATAAGGAAGTGGAAGCAAGTAAAATAGGTAGAGAGAGAGAGGATACCACCATTTCTCATTTTCTTATCGATCCATTTTCTCAAGAGAGTATTCCTATCAGCCGTATTTATATGCAGTAAGGAAAACGACATAACATTACATCACATTATACCACCTCTGTTGATCGGGAAGAAAAGTAGCAGTCAACTGCACATGAATAATCGACTGTACACCATTTCATATGAAGACAAATGAACCAAGTGATTGCTCTTCTTATGGATGGTGGTGGTAGTGATGATGATGACGATGGTAACGGTAACCCTCTTTCTCCGGAAAAAAACATATAACTACATACCTGCCTGTCTGTAATGTATCTCAGCTAGAAAAAAAAAATGATTTTTTTTCACTTGCCTTTTAAAAAACATTAAGTTATGTGTTTGCAGTGTGAGAGTGAGAAGTAGTAAGGGAATTAGACAACGTCATCCATCCATGTATAATATTTCACATAATATATTATGCATTTTGCACTGATTTTTTTTTCACTGACTATCGTTGTCGCTTGTCGTTGCTACTATTATAAATTATAAAAAGGAAAACAAAAACCTTTCTGTTGGGGCGTCGTAAATAGAGTATGATATTTTAAAGATGCTGGATTATCTGTTATTTTGATAAAATGGATGTTAGTTCATGTTCTCATCTCATGTAGAAATGGCTTAGATTTTAGTAAACGAAAAAAGTGAATTGAGTGAAAATTGCCATGAAAAAAGGTGTAAATGATGGTAAGCAATTAGCGCTCACTAGACTTTTCTGATTAGTTAAAAAAGAATAAAGTTAAACTTGCATTAAGACAATCAGTTAAATCATTTTTTTTCTTAGGGAAGTCCTGCTGCTACCTTATGCAAAGCAGTTTAGAAAAAAACAGAGAATTTTAAAGAAAATGAAAAGATTTGTCTGTGAAAAAGATATTAAGATTACACTATAATTTGGACCATGATGGAGATAATGGTTGTCATGCATGTGATCATGGTATATATAAATATGTAAAATGTATGAGTGTATAATTGCATTAAATTATCAATTTATCTACTTAATTCTAAGAAGTCATAAGATGTAAGAAGCAACAATGAGAATGAGGCCATGCATTTCAACTCCATTACTAACAGCGTTGGATTAAGATCATAATGTTTTCTTGTTAGTTGAATGAAAATGTGGAAGAAATTTTAAGAAACAGAAGAGAAACAATTGGATTGAGTAAACGGAAGTAGAGGATTTACCAACATATCTACATACCTACTAGCACGCGACGCGATAACATTATCATTAACCACAGTATTTTTAGCAGTTTAAATATATTAGCAGTAGCAGTAGCTAATATCGTAAAAAATAACTATTTAAACAAATAATTATACAATTATAAGATTTAAAAAGAAGAAGAAATAAAACGGATAATTAAGCTCGACGTACAGTTTAGTCTGCTGGAATGAAGACAAATATGAAACGCAAAAATACGAAGAGATACTTATTATTAAATCATACTTAATTTTTTGTTGATGATCAACTCAACTTAATTAGCTTTTCGGCTAATTATCGGAATAGCTTAAAGTGCCTGCCCATATACCAAGAAAACAATTACTTTATAGTCCCTTATAATTAAAATAGACAGCTAGAATACTATCCAAAAATCCGATCTTTACCAATCTATAATCTGAATTACGTCTGCAATTTTTTTAAGCAAACAATTTTCTTCTACAATTTTAAAATCGTTAACTATTCTTTAATTTTTTTTAACTACTTTTGATTTCGTATCTGATTAGGAAAGTCAGTACACATAACATCCTTAAGATCTTTATTCAAGTGGGTTATACGATAACTAAAAAAATATTTACTCTTTTTTCCCTGACGATGTACAAAATTCTTAATAAAACAAAAAACTCTAAAGGAGTTTATTTGTTTTTTCATCTTTTCTAACAAGAAATTATAAAAATATCAGTAATCATAACACAATCAGTAAAACTTGAGCTAAGTATCTCCCTGTACTGTTATCCATTTATCTATTTCTGTCTGATGTACAGAGTTACGCGTACACAGAAGATTATTCCATCGGTACCAAAAGTGGCATCATCAGAGATTTGGGGAAAACGACGAAAGAAAGAAAAATGCGAGCAAAAAGTGTGATAAGACCTAGAAAAAATTTATAGAATGCCCATACATACTTACTACATTAGTGATGTTAAGTTCACGATACAAGCCTAAAATATTCGTACTCGTGACACTCGCACCACCACTCGAATGCAGA
>JAQIWN010001745.1:0-18871 GCA_034699025.1 Entomobrya cf. arborea Gr-Col-00668
ACTAAGAAAACATTTTCCAACCGATAGCAGTATTAAAATTACAAGCAAACCGTTTTCCAATATCGTAAAAAGGTTCTGAATTATTATTGGAATAATAGACTATGAAAACACTATTTGCAACTTATGCCCAAACATTTACCTATACAAACCGTTTTGGTTTGTATAGGTAAAGGTACCCAACCCTTTTTGACAAATAGCTGGCCACTTGTCTGGAGAACCTATTTCGTTTTCCTCATAGCAGTAATCAGAGTTACCCGAGTAATGCCCTACACCATGTATTTGTTTAATGTTTATGAATAACACAAAAATAAGGGAAACAAAACAGTGTTCATTAAGATTTGCACACCGTAGTGAAAACATTTTTTGGAATATATAGGGGTAAATTAACATTTACCAGTTTATTTGTTTGCTTGTATATTCAACTTAAGTTTATATGGTTTCAAGGGCCTACGACACTATAAATATTTTTCAGTCGGAATTTAAATAGGCGTTTAAATATTGGTATTTTTTGACAAACAGCAATTATGTGGAGTCCCAGAAAATCAAAATTCAACTAAACTCCATAATTCATTCTCTTAAAACCATTGCACCTATGTACTATGTATAATATATAAGTTAGCTGGATAAAGAAATGTTTTATAAATATTTTCAGTCAGTTATGGAGATGTATTTGTCGCAATATGTAAAATAAGTATGTTTGGCTTTTTTTTGTACGGAAAGGATTATGAGGGTTAGAAAAAATGTATAGTATTTCTTGACTAATATGCCACGTATAATGGTACGTAGTATCAAAAAAATGTATGTGCAGGTACGGTTATATGTGATTCGAGCGTGTAAGTAAAACTAAAGGTTAACTTTGGACCCAGTTAGGTATACCTCTATTTAATATGCCAACGGGTGTATGCATGATCAGTTTTTATGTTTTTTTACTGCAAAAGGTGTAAATGGGACAAAATATTTTGTTAAAAAGCTTGCATTAATGAAATACATACATATCACAAATACCTTTAAAGACATAAAATAAATAAGAAATAAAAGAAAAATGAAATAAATTGAGTTGACCGGATATAATGATTTTTTGTTTATGTTTAGTTTTTTTAGCTAATAATTTGGAAAATTATGTTGTACTGTAAATGTTCAACAGAATTTATGAAACAAACACAATTATGCAGATAAATTGTCTTTATTATTGAATTAGCAGAAGACACAATGGTTCACGATGATAATAAATACACTGATGTAGAAAGAGGCGAATACACTTTTATGAAAAATCAAATATTCATAGTCATGCGTTTGTCAATGATCATGTTATGTAATATTCTTACTCATCACCTAACAGTTAAACTAATACAATAACAGTAAATTCTTGAAAAAGTCGGATACACATTAATTTTACACATAATCAATCGGGTACGCATCAACTGGTCTTCCATTCAAAGGTTGAATTGGTCGTCTATTTGTCAACATTGGCTTTAATTCGTCACCTTTTATTGTTTGCAGTTTCCTAAACTGATTGACATCCTCATCAGAAATGTCTACGGGATCCGGGTACACAAACCAATTTACAATTTCTTGGCAATCAGGTGTAGTCAAAGATCCTTTGTATTGATAAAAAAATGACTTGTTCATCAGAGTTGTGGCGGGAGGTAAAAATTCGCTGAAATCTAAAGGTTCCTTGTAAGTTTTACTTGTCATTGGCTTCTGCACTTCAGAAAGTTTACTAACAAATGTTTCTAATGGACTGATTTCTTCCGGAAGGTAATCAGGATTTACATTCAAAAATATTCCAATAACAGCTAATGCACCTGGCTCACCAGAATTTAGTGCCGCTGAAAAGTCGGAATAGTTTCGACGATAGTGAACAAGATGAAGTTCCATGGAATAAAATTTTCCATCCACACTATGTTCTGATCCCAGTGTATTGCTTTCACCCCAATGTAAATGGGCATCGTGAAATCTGTACTGCAGTTCGGGTGCTGATGGGTCAGGTAAATAGTAGTTTGTTGCTGGTGTAAATATTAAAGCTGATGAATTAGGTTTCTTTACAAACTGAATAGAAAGGGTGTGACCGTTATTAGTAATGAAATATCCGTTTCCTTTGTACGAGTTTTCGTGAAGATCGACAGATATTGGGCGTAGTTGAGCTGTGGATACTTGAATGTCGATTGGAGTTTGTTGTTGTCCGTTTTGACACATGCCCGGCCAATTTTCTGGGGAACAGGCTTGATTTTCTTCATAGCAGTATTCTGGGCCTCCGAATAAACGACCTACGCCAAATGCTGACAATATATTTGCCAGTAGTACTAATATCCTTAACAAAATCATTTCGTTTTAAATATTTGACTTTATAATCACTTTACTTGATTACCACTTTTTTAAAGCAAGTTAAATTTCCAAATGTGTAACACAAATACATTCCCTGTCTTTTATATGAGTATTGTGTACACATCGAGTAATATAATATTAAAATCTAGGGTTTTAAAGTGACAGTGATTGAGTCGGTAAAACTGTTCAGGTAAATAAAAAATAATTGTGTCAGGTCATGACTAAGCATAATTTCTTAGACACAAGCATAGTTTCTTTTGCTTCTTTAACTCGACTTCATTAAATACATTTACTAATGAGATTAATAAGGAAAGGAGCAAACATTTTTTTATGTGCTGAACTTATGAGTTGCTTGTAAAAGTCATCTATGTAATGTCAAAATTTAAACAGTTACAAGGGTGTACTCTGATTTTTTTAGCATGAACTCATCAAAAAAAGATGAACTTTATTTAGGTGCTTTATTTACGATATATGTTTTGAAGCTTTTTAAGATATACTTTTGTTACACGAATTTTGACAGTGGGATGTTTGACACATAATAACACATCGTTTTAAACGCAGAATTTAAAAAAAAAATATTCATAGTAGTTTATATAATTTTCTTTGTGTTGTAGTGAACTAAAGTATTATCCATTAAGTGTAGCATACCAATTTAGAGCCTAAACAGACAATTTTGGTATGGTTTTTAAAGTGTTTGATTAATTAAATCTGTGACCTGGTTACACTTAGACGCATGATTATAAAGTTTAGTGACAGTGTATGAATTTGATTCATGTAAGCATAAATTTTAAATCACGTAATCGTGGTAAACGAAATTTGGATTTTTTAATGTTTTTATCAAATTTCCCATTAAGTGTTTTTGCTGAAACTTGCGGACTGGTTTTTTAACTTACGGCTTAATTTATTCCTATATACTTTATTATATAAACTGCACCCGAAGTAACAAGCTTTTACACATTCAAAAAATGGTGAAATCGAATTTTTGTAAGAATAGTTACATATATCAATCAATTTGACTGATGTAATAGCAGATTATGCGCATAAATGAGAAATATTTAATAAAACGACTCCCAATCTTTTTACCACAAAAATAGATAGGTTGTGAATCAAACAACAGAATTTTTTTTAAAGTTGTCATTGTGTAGCCACCATGCGCATAAATTAATGTTTTATGCATGCAAGTTCTCTGAAAGATATTCGATTTTGTAGTTTTGTAACCATTTTATATTGGGTTCTGTATGATTGAATTTAAACAAATTAATATTCGTAGAACTGAAATATACGTAATTACTTAACTGATCGTAAGTAAAGTTTAATTCTAAAAACATGCTTTGGATATTCTTAATTTTTCGTTCTTTCAAACGATACGGTTCAAAGGTAAATATTAATGTAATTAAAGGAAATTGTAGTTATAATTAGATATATTGAGATAAATGTTAAAACAGATGTTTGTGTTAATGTGGCAGCTAAGAGTTTTTAGGGATCAACCGTTCTGTGTTAATTTAGTCTGAATGATTAGTGTCGCTCGGATACTTTTCTGTCACTAAAATATACTTGCAAAAACAAGAAGACTTACAAAACTTTTTGGATGTACTATAACAATGCTAATTAAAAAACATCAATTTTACATTAATTTTTTGGTTTATAAGAAAATTCAAAATATTAAAGCTGTAATTTTCTCAATAAAATTAGCGTATACAATATAAATACGTATATGCCTGCATGCTCTTATCATTCGTTTAAGCATTGGTCTTAAGCGCAAGTTAATTACATTTTTAAGCATATCAACAAGCAACATAAGGTTCTTTCGTTTTTAACCGTTTAACTTTCCTGGCAGGAAATAACAAATAACCAAAAAATTTAACAATTTATAACAGTGTCGAAAAATTAGCAAAAAAACACTGGTACAAATAAACCAGCAATGGGGACGTTTCAAAATATAAATCGGATAATTAGTGTAGATTTGACGACTGGAAGTTGAAAAAATGTGTTAACAATTTTAATGAATTCAAGATACTTATCTTGCAACATATTAGTTGTGGAGTTAAATGCTTGAGCCATTATCAGAAAAATATATGCACATATTAATGTGTTGCCGTCAATTTTTTTTTTGAAAATTTTCAGTTTATATAAAAAAACAAATTTGAATTAGGGCGAGCCAGAAATGTATACGTTTTAAAATTTCAAGGTTTGTTAACATTTTAGGTGAGACTTCAGAGTTCAGCTTCAATGGCTGTTGGTTTTCACCAAGCAAGAAAATGTTAAAGTTTTTAGGTATAATTCTGTTTTTAAAACTGATTTCAAAGCGTAGAAGATTAGTTTATTTAAAATTGTTCGGATGTTCCTCTGCAAATGTCTTACAAAATATATTGGCCATATTCGACAAGGTTCGTAAACTTTTTTTAAAATTAAGATATCTGTTTTGTACGTTACTTTGCTTAACTAAAACTCTTTTTGGAAGTCAAATACTTGGAGTAATGTTTTGCTGAGCTCTTTTTGTTTTTTGACATTAAAATTATTTCACTTAAATTTTCGTTGTTTTTCTTTTGCGCTGTAAAACGGTTAATTCATGAAGGTGTTGCGAAGGCAAATAAAAATTGTTTTGATCTGATACAAAAAATGTGACTCAGGGAAAATAACTCTGTTTTAATCAGGGATACGGATTTAAATTGTTTAAACCAAAAGGTTTCATAACTTGTTTACGACCTAAAGTGAAAAACACAGAAGCACTTCATTATTTTGTAATGCTTTTATGTTGAATTTAAAATTATGAATGATGCTAAAGTTCAACACACCATAAAGTTAAATTTAACTTATGCTTAGTCTATTCTACAAATTGTATTATTTTACACTTCAATAAGGTAAAACATTTTTTCAAAGACACAAATAGAATCGGTGACTAATTTCTAGTTAACTAATAACACGAATATGCCGGAATTGAAAAGGTTTATACTTGGTGTTCGAAGGGCTTCATATTTTTGTTAAGCTAGTCAAAACAATATGCAAGCATAAAAATACAGGGAATTAAAGGCTCTACGTCACATAACAAAAATCAATAAACTAAACACAAGGTCACTGTAAATATGCCACATGCTTCAAATTTTATTTTATGACTTGCCCAAATGATGTTACATTACCAAAATTTAACCTCTCGTATTTGTTATAATTTTTATGTCGTGATGCCCAGAAGATGGTGTAGTGTTTGTAACCAAAACGTCGGCATTAAAGTTTATTTTTTCAAAATCATGTCCTCAAACGTCGTTATTTCCTTTACTAATTACCAAAATTTAAAATGTTAACCACATTTATATCAAAAGAACCCAAGGTTTTTTTGCTACGTACAATGTCTGAAACCTTTTTTTTAATAGCCGCCAAATTCGAGTATTAAATACATTTTGGTTGTTTACTTCAAGGTCCAGCAATGGAAATTAAATTTATTAAATTAAAAAAAACAAGTCATAACTACAATTTTTGACCATGTAAAATATTTGGTCGAGCGACTTGTATCAGTTTAAGTTGTCTGGATATATTTTTAAAATATCAAAAATATTTCAGCTTCCGAATTGCAAACAATAAATACCAAAATGTTGACTCCACTAACCATAACTTCGTTAAAGCTACACGACGCATTCATAAATATTTTCTTTTTTCCTTCGTTTTGCTATTGGGACACATTACTAAACCTTAAAGCCCAGAAGAGCTTTCAAAAACAGATACCATTTTACATTTCTACTTTCTTTGCATTCTTTTTTGTCTTCATCCCCATGGTTTCTTTAATTCACAACTACGCAAGTCAGTCATCTACCATACCTGTATTGGTCTTCTTCTGCAATACAATATATCTAGCATTCTTAATTAGCTATTTGTGTTGCAACACTTGGATATTTTATAATTCAGTTGATTACTCGAAATATATTTCCTTAGTATTCAATATACCACCATCATATTTTGCTAAAACCTGTGATAATTTTTCAAGTTTGATTAAACTTCATACAAATTTGTGGATAAATGAACACAAAAAAATGTTAAAAACTGGACAAAATATTGATTTTGTGGGAATCGTGATAGCATCCAACACATTTTACAGCATAATGCTTACATTCTGGTTACCAATCGCTTCTATGTTCTTCTATCTAGATCCTTTGTACTACTTTATTGAAACTTATGCACCTTTGCCAACATATAAGGAACGATCTATTGCGTTGAATACATTTGTAGTTGCATTTCGATTTATCACTTTGTTCGTAGCAAATTTTGATCTCTTTCGAACCTGTACGATTCTTATAAGTATTGTATTTGCACATTTTCCTATTTACAAGGTCAAAATTTTAAAAGTTAAAGGATTGACTTTAAAAACTGATAAAATTTCAAAATTCAACCAACTCAGGTTACTACATGGTATTGGAGCCTGGTTTACACACACAATTATTACAGTCTCTCTGGCAGGTTGCTTTATGGTTTTGGTGTTTACCAACTGCTTTACTGTCATCGGATGGAAGCAGTTTCCACCTGAAGTCTACTTGCCAATTGCACCAGTTTGTGTATTTACTCATCTTTTAATTAGTATAATGTTATCGACAATAGCGGAAATACATCATTGGAGCAAAATCATGATTTATCATGAATGGAAGTATGAATTAGTGGATTTGTACGAAAAAAGAGAACTTGTTTCTTTTAAGCTTTACAAACGATTTGTGAAAATGGAGAAGCCGTTGGCGTTTTGTTCCGGAGATTTCGCAACAATAGATCGATCAACTAAATTAAACTATTATAGTTACATAACGAGCTATACAGTCAATCTATTTTTACTAATAAAAGAGAGTAAACAATGAAGTTTATAGTTTTTTGTAGGGTCAAAATATTTGTACTCATTTTGAATAATATTTCAACTGTCAATATTAAAAATTGTATTATTTTAGTATTCCTATTGGTCCGTTTAATTTTATTTTTGGTGTTTCCTTAAAATATGGACTTTTAGTTTTGTCCTTCAATAAAAGTTTCTACGGCAAAGTCAATGTTAAAGAATTGTATTCCCTGCAATTATTATGTAAATATTCTATGGTATCGGTCAGAGATAACTGGGGTTTATGAAATAAATGCATGTTTTCCTATTTTCAAGGTTAGCTCAGTCTCAAATTACTACAAAATTAAGTTAAACACGGATAATATAACCAAGCGAATTGTAATTGGTATGAGCTTAATACAATTTCAATATATGAAGCATGAAACAAGCTACTTCAGTATTCATTACATATCTTTCCTGTACGAACTTTTCTCAGTATAACATACTAATATACATACAAAAAATGGATAATTAGGACTTTATTAGCAAAATACCAATTTTGTTTCAAAACCTTGAGCAAATACTTCTAACAAACCCATAATAATGCTCACAATCTGACAATAATATTTAGAATTCAGCATAAGCTAAGCATAAGTTAAAAGTTCAAACCTTCCAACTTCCTTTCAGCTACAATATTAGAATACCAACCGCTACAAATACTGGGAAGTTCAAAAAAGTGATTTGTAATCCTTTCAATTTCATTCATCGTCAAAAAATTTTCCTTTCAAATAATTCATTCATTTGTTTCATTTATAAATGTATTACTTGAAACATTTATAATTTCGCATAACAATGCTCACACCATTAACAGTAACTTCGTTGCAATTACTTAATTGTCTCACAAATCTTTCCTTCTTTCCATCAATTTGCTATTGGGATTCACAAATGCATCTCCAAGTCCAAAAGATCTTTCTAAAACGAATCCCATTTTACATTTCAAATTTTTGTGCTTTCGTCTTTGGCTTAATTCCATTACTCTCGTTGATAAACAACTATATAAATCAATCTGCTATTATACCAATTTTTGTACTGTTCTGCAATACCATGTACCTAGCTTTCTTGATGGGCTACTTTAGTTTCAACTTTTGGATATTAGGTTACTCCGCTGAATATTTACAATATACTTCTCTAGTTTTTGCGATACCATCATCTACAATCAATAAAGGTCCACTTCGTATTACTGATCTGATTCGGCAACACCTAAATTTATGGACCAATGAACACAAAAACTTGTTTAAACCAGGTCAGGAAACAGACTACTTAGGTTTAGTTTTGGCGTCCAATACATTTTACAGCATTATGTTTATATTTTGGTTACCAGTTGCTGCCATGTTCTTCTATTTGGATCCATTGTACTATTTTGTTGAATATTACTTAAAACTTTTTAACCATACCCAACGGACTTTAACATTAAATCTGTTTCTTGTTGTGTTCCGATTTAGCATTATATTCTTAATAAATTTTGATGTGGTTCGAACGTGCACTTTGTGTATAAATCTTGCATTTGCACATTTCCCAGTTTACAAAGTATTGACTTTGAAAATCAAAGCTATGAAATTAAAATTTGGAAAACTTTCAAAGCATGATCAACTTTGTATACTTCAATGTACAGGGTCTCGGTTTACCCACATTGTAATTGTCATGTCACTGGCAGGATCATTTATAATTTTGGTATTTGCAAACTGTTTTTTAGTAATTGGTTGGAAAGAATTTCCACCCGAGTTGTACATACCTATTGCACCGATTGGTATTTTCACGAATATAATAATCGGAAGTATGATGTCATCAATGGCCAAAATATATCATTTGAGCAAAGATATGATACATCATGAATGGATGCGAGAATTGGCTGATTTGTTTGAAATAAGAGAAATCGTTTCAATGAAGCTTTACAAACGATTAATAGAATCTAAGAAGCCATTGGCATTTTGCTCGGGAGATTTTGCTACAGTCGATCGAGCAACTAAGTTAAACTTTTACAACTATATATTATCGTACACAGTTAATGTATTTTTGCTATTTAAGAAGAAAAGTTAAATGCAAATTATCCAGTGTCGTGATTGTTCCAATCTCAATGCGGTTTCGGATTCTCAAGGTTACTTTCAATAAATTGCAATCTAAATTAAACAACCAGTCAAATAATGACGTCACTCAATTTATGTAAAAACTACTTTAGCTACATACTTCCAAGGCCTCTTGTTTGACCTTGCAATCTAAAAATTAACAACCGAATGAATTGACGTTATTTGCTTTGTTTTAATGTCATTGAGCTTGTAACTATATCAGATTAAACCATGGTCACCACACCACTAAGTAAATTTTAAGGTTAGGGCAAAGTTGGTCTGGTATTTTCAAAACTTTTCGAATATACGCCGGCTAACCACAACAGCGTCAATTGTTTCTTTGCAAAATGTTAACCTTACTTACAGTAAACTCGTTGTTGCTATATAGCCATGTCACCAATATTCCCTTTTTTCCATCTTTTTGCCATTTGGATTCGAGAATGCAACTCAAAGTTCAAATTAAATTATTTAAACGGATACCTTTTTACTTATCAAATTTCCTCGCTTTTGTTTTCGTTTTAGTACCAGCTTTGTCATTGATAAGTGACTTTCTAAATGACTCAAATATAGTATCAGTATTAGTACTATTCGGCAACATTATATACCTTGCATTTACTGTAGGCTATTTGTGTCTCAATTTTTGGTTAATCTATCATTCTCTTGATTATTCAAAATATATTTCTGTAGTTTTTAAGCTACCTTTTTCAAATTCTGCAAAGTTTAAAAATAATTTGTGGCAGTTAATTCTTCAGCAGATTGCGTTGTTGGCTAAGGAATACAAAAGCTTAGGAAAATCTGGACGTAATACAGATTTTATCGGAATATGGATAGCAACAAACACATTTTACGGTGTCATGTTTAGTTTTTGGTTACCACCTGCTTGCATTTATTTTAATCTTGATCCAATGTACCACATTTTTAAAAGATACAACTATTTGGACAACAAATACAAAATTTACTTAGCACTTTTTAGACTTTTTGTTGTATTTGTAGTCAATTTTGATTTATGTCGAACTTATACGTCTGCTCTGAATATTTTTTTTGTCCATTTTTGCATTTACAATTCATTAGTTCAAAAAATTCAAGCATTGTCGCTAACATTAGGAAAACTTTCGAAATTCAATTGGCTTCACGTGCTTCAGAAATGGGGCAATTGGTACACAAATTTCGGAATTACGATAATTCTGGCATGTAGCTTTGCAATTTTGGTATTTGCAAACTGCTTTGTTATCATTGGTTGGAAACAGTTTCCAATGTATGTTTACCTACCTGTTTTACCCAGTTGTATTATGACCCATATTGTGGTTAGTAGCATACTTTCTTCGATGTCAGGAATTCATCATTTGAGTAAAGATATGATCAACCATGATTGGAAATACGAGCTAGTTGATTTGCACAAAACGGAAAAAATCGTTTCCGTAAAGATTTATAAGCGAGCTATTAAAATGCAAATGCCGCTGGTTTTTTGTTCAGGAAATTTCGCTACTATTGACCGGGCAACCAAATTAAACTTTTACAGTTATGTTACTGTATACACAGTTAATGTATTTTTGTTGTTTTAATTCGAATTAAGTTTGTTATTAAGTAATCAAATAAATTTTGCCCTCAAGCATTTGAATATAAAAATCAATACTCAAGCCAAGCACATTGAAAAGATCTTTCTATTAATCTTCACTTTAATACTTCATTTCTCTGAAGTACATACTATAAAATATAAATCAAAGCTTCCGGTGTCAAAGGCTGACAAATCTAAAATTGCTATATTTCTTTCTGCAAGAAGATAATATTTGATTCGAGCAAGGACTTCACAATCTAAATACAGTTTATTGCAAAACCTATTGACTTGCAAGTAACAAATGCAGGGTTTTTACTAATGAATTCTTGTGGGAGGGTGATTTTTTCCAATTACCTTGAATTTAAATTTAATCTTTCAGACGGAAATAATACGGAACAGCCTTGAACAAGACCTTGCAGGCAAAAAAAAACATTCAATTTTTGTTTTGCTGAATAACTGTATGAATCTGTTGTTAGTTATTAAGCATAGGGCTTAGAAAACATTGTTACAAAAATATACGATACGATACAAATATGCATGTTAAAGTCATCGACGATCTTATATTTTTGAGTGAAATAAAGCCCCATGTGAGAATTTTTGAAGCACAAATACAAGCTTTGGCTTTAAGCTGAAACACATTCGACGTTCTGCCATTTGTCAAATATAAAGCCATGTTAACCCCACTAACGATAACGTCGCTGCAGCTACAAAACTTTATTACCAACGTTTATTTTTTTCCTTTGTTTTTCTACTGGGATTCGTCAATGCACCTAAATTTCCAAAGGACGACTTTATCTCGGATTTCATTTTACGTTTCAAATTTTTGCGCTTTTGTGTTGGTATTTGTACCAATGCTCTCTCTAATAAATAGTTACATTAATAAACCAGATAGTATACCAGTAATGTTACTATTTTGTAATACAATATATCTAACCGTCCTATTTGGCTACTTGTGTTTTAACTATTGGATATTGGGTTACTTCGTGGACTATTCAAAATATATCTCACTAGTTTTTAAGCAACCAGAATCCAATTTTCCTGCAAATTTTGACAGGGCTTTTAAATTATTACGACATCACATAACTTAATGAACCAAAGAAAATAGCAATATTTTCAATAAAGAACAAAAGACAAACTACATTGGTTTAGTGATGGCATCAAGTATATTTTATAGTTTAATGCTAACAATCTGGTTACCAATGGCTTCTATGTTCTTTCACCTTGATCCATTATATTACTTTATTGAAAGATACATGATATTGCCTCACCAGAACAAATGATCTTCTACCTTAAAACTATGTTTACTTCTATTTCGGTTTCTTTCATTGTTCGTAGCAAACTTTGACTTATTTTGAACTTGCACATTAGCTACAAATATCATGTTTGCACATTTTCCCATTTACAAAGAATGGAATTTAAAACTCAAGCCGATGTCTCTAAATTCAGAAAAACTTTCAAATTTTAACCAATTACGTTTACTTCAATGCATGGGTTCTTGGTTCACACATACTATAATTAGTATGTCATTGTTGGCATCTTTTATGGTTTAAGGTATTGCCAATTACTTTTTTGCCATTGGATGGAAACAACTTCCATCTGACGTGTACTTACCAATTACATCTATTTGTATTCTAACTCATTTTATGATAAGTATAATTTTGTGTACAATGGCAGAAATCCATCATCTATCAGAGGACATGATATATCATGAATGGAAGTATGAACTAGTAGATTTATATTTAGAAAGAGAGCTTATTTCTTTGATACACTATAAAAGACTAATAACAATGGAGCAACCATTGGCATTTTGCTCAGGTGAATTTGCAACAATCGATAGATCAACTAAATTAAATTTTTACGGTTATGTATTGACGTATACAGTAAATGTATTTTACTATTTAAGCTGAGTTATATGTAAAATTTGTACATTGCTGAAAATATAATCGACAAAAGTCGATAATGGTTGAATCATAAAGAAATTTTGTAAAGCTAACTTCTAACTTCAAATATATCCAATGATATTGGATTTTAGACACACAGAGTAAAATACCCAATTACACTTTTTGATGAGCAAATTTTAAAACAATTTTTTACGAGTTATGAGCTTAGAAATGACAAAAAATAAAGCATGATTTGAAAGCTGGAATCACACTATTTAAGATTTTTAAGTTTATTTAAAATGAAATTTAAATAAACATAATAGTCATCAATTTATAGAATACATTAAGTCAAACAAAGTTATTACCAGGGAAAAAATTCCATTAAAACCAAAAGGTCGAATTTATAACCTTGTTTTCCAAAATTGAACATTTTACTTTAAAAAGTTAAATGTGAAGTTGACATATAGTTTTAACCAAATAAAATTGTCTTTACCTGAAGCTTGAACTTCAGGCTATATTTGCATGGATGGGATGATATAAATAACTTAGTTTATCATAAGCTGGCATCTTAAACATGATTGAATTTTAAAGTTCAATTCCACAGTATATTTTAACCAGTAAAATTATTACAATGACTAAATCCAAGAAATCTCTAATCAAATCTTTTGTCAAGTGTAATCGAATTTTCAAAGCACTAAAAAGCTATTTACCGTCTTTTAGACATAACTTCAAATTATTTTTGAATTCAACATTTAGCAAAGCCTTTTCACAGTCTCAGTAAAACTTAATAAGTTTGAATTCTTACAAGTATTATCAAGTTATCCAACTTCAATTCTCCTATTATTTGGAATTTTCAAGTGAGTACAGTACATAAAATAACTATGACACTAACTTCTCAGTAATTTTGAAGCTTTCCATTTCTGGAAACAAATTTGTTTGAAAAAAGGCAATTTAGTTCAAAGTATATACAGTTAAGTTAAGTTCTGTTTAGCAAAACTTTACATAAATTCGCCTAAACTTGGGACACTTCTAAAATTTAATACACTTATTTGTATAATGGCAACTCCTTTAACTATAACTTCACTGCAGCTACACAACCGTCTCACTTGTTTATCATGTTTTCCTGCGTTTTGTTATTGGGATAAGTTAATGAAGATAAATGTACAAAGATCATTCTATAAGCGTGTTCCATTTTTTACGGCCAATATTTTCACGCTGGTATTCATATGCATACCTATATTGCTAATGATAAAAAACTATTCCAGTTCAACAACCAATATACCAGAAATAGTAATAATATGTAATATTTTTTACTTTGGGTATTTGATAGCCTATTTTTATTTTAATACACTAGTATATTTTAATTGTAATGAGTACTCGGAATATATTTCCTTAACTTTGTGCTTACCGTCTAATGATTTTCCAGAATCTACCTATTTACTTTTCCGACGGCTTGTCAAACAGCTAACAAAAGAATATAAAATCTTGCTAGGATCCATGTCAAATCTTGATTGTGTTGGATTATTAGTAGCAATTAATTCTTTCTATAGCTTTTTAATAACAATGTTTTTGCCTATTTCGGTTACATTATTATGTTTTGACCCATTATACTATTTTATTGAAAATTACTTAAACTTACCACCAGGACCTGAGCGCTGTGTTGGTTTGAAAGCTTTTTTGTTCTTGTTTCGGTTTTTTGTTGCATTTGTTTCAAATTTTGATGTTATTAGAATGACAACCATGTGTTACAATATTATTTTTGTCATTGTTAGTCAATATACAATATTGATTTCGAAAGTGAGATCCATGTCACTTAAAATTGGAAAATTGGCAGAGTACACTGATATTTGCGTGCTTCAAAATATTGGCATGTGGTACATAAAACAAATGGTATCTTTAGGTTTGACAGTAGCCTTTGTTGCAATGGTTCCTGCGAATTGCTTTGTGGTGATTGCATGGAAACGTTTACCGTTTCACATTTACCTAATGATAGTACCGGCTTGGATTTCTTTGCATGTCATTGTAAACATAACGTTATCAAAAATAGCCAATATTTACGAATTAAGTAATGCGATGGTAAATCACGAGTGGAAATATGAATTGGTAGATATGTACAGATCTAAGGAAATTGTCTCCATGAGGGTTTATTTGCGATTAGTTAAAATGCTGAAGCCGTTGGCATTTAAGTCAGGAGATTTCGCTGAAGTTGATCGAGAAACTAAGTTGAATTTTTACAATCACGTAATGGTATATACAGCAAATTTTTTGATATTTAGTAAAAGAAAGTAAAGTATTACTTGTGTCCGGAATAACAGTTTACGTAACTTTCTTTTCGCATATAACACTTTATTACTTTCACATCGCGAGAAGAACTATCGTGTTGTCCAGCTGTCCAAATATCTTTGTAGTATTTCACAAATAAGTGAAACAATTACCACAACTTTCTTAAAATTAAGTTGACTGGGGTACAAAAAAGCAATACCGGAACCACATACGAGAACTCAGCAATAAGGTTTACATTCAAAGGTTTGGATTTAACTGCTTCAGTAATCGATGTCATTTTCATTTCCATGAATGTGTAAAAATCATAAGTTTAGATCTAACTTTATGATTTAAAAGTAGTTCTTAAAGACAATAAACAGATGGGATAAATTTTTAAAGGCTAATCTGATTTGAGTGTCCTTTTAATAACTGTATGAGCATTCTGAAATCAAAACCATAACGTTTTAATATGCAACTATGAATCATTGTATTTTACCATTTTCTGTACATTATAAATTTGTTTATTTTCAACTAATGATAGATTTTTAGAAACTTGTATTCTGCGTATAATCTAAGTTCCTGAACGTTTCTTTAAAAAAATAAAACAAAATTGTGTTTTTCTTTTCAAATAAATAAGATTGGGCATTCAAGTTTAAAACCAATATTAAATATATTTTTTATCTCAGGATATATTCGACGTCAAACGTGCTAAAGCAGATGTTAGCTTTCAAACAATCTAAGAAACACTGTTTTTGTCAGCAAACACACGAATAGTGAAGAGTTTTAAATAAAACAAATTTTCGACTTTGATAAAATAGTATTTAGGAAGTTTTTAAGATTTTGAAGCAATTTTTTGCTGTCGATTTTCTTTGACCTGTAAAACTTCACGATTATAAGCCTATTGGTTTTAAGTAATATACGCTGGGCGAAATTTGTTGATGCAAAAGTTTTCTTTTAAAAAAACCTTGTTTACGAATGAAGTACTGGACTTCAGAAATGTAAAAAGTACCTTAGGCCTTAAGTACCACGTACAACAAAGTTTTCAAATTTTTGTATGGTATAATAAAAAATAAAAATACATGGGCTGGGAGTTTGTTAACAATTTTCCTTTACTAATCTCAAAACAAATTAAACTTTTGATACATTTTTTTTTGTATTTTTGTTTCACCAAACCAAAAGAAACAAACAATACTTCCGTAAAATTGAAGGTCAAGGTAAGCACAAGTTAATTAGATTTGATTTTTTTAGACACAGAATTTTACATGGATATACTAAGAAATCACTAGATTAAGACCTTTACTCATTAGTCAGTTCAATTACCATCAAATTCAAGACTTCCAAACTATATTTAACAGCTTTCGACTAACCAATTAGAGTATAGTGATCGCGGTTTGTATAATTAAACAAGTATTATATTCCAGCAACCTTTAAGTATTTTCCTTGACTTCCGCTTCATCTGGTAGTCACAAAGTTTATTTGCAAAGTCGTTTTACAATTTGTGAATTAAAGTTTACAATGGAATATTACTGGGTCTATCACAGTGTGCAAATCTGAAACCAAAACAAAATAGGTTCTGTGGTTTCTGAACGTTGTTAGTAAAATTGATTTAACTGTAAATAGATTTACAAATTCATTCTGAATTAAAAATTTCTTAACTTTTCAAAACTTTTTAAATCATAACTTCAAAAGTTCTAAAAAAAGTCTACAGTACCATTTTTCATAACAAAAATTTGGCAAGCCGTCTTATTAAAAATATTAATTGTTGAAAGCTGTCGTAAACGAAAACATAGCTTAGGCTTTTCAGAACCTTAAAATATTGCTTCCACATAAGTTTTGAACTCAATATTAAAAACTTTTAATTGCAGTCAAGGCCCACGTGTCTTTATAGACACGTGAAAAGTGTCTATTTAGACACGCTACGTGTCTATATAGACACGTGGAAAATAAAATAATAAAAAAATAATTTACTTGATTGGTTTTAATTAAATTTTAAGTGTAAAATGGCTAAATAATTATTTTTAAATACTAAATATAATCAGAAAGAAAAGCTTTAACTTCTGGTACAAAATTTGTAAAAATTGGTTGGGTAGTTTTTTAGAAAATAATTTTCAAAATTTTCAAAATTTCCAAACTTTGAAAATTCATAGTAAAAAAACCTACCGGTAGAATTTTTTGCTTTTTTTGCACTGAAAGTGTATCCACTCATGTTCTTCATAAAACTAGTGAGTATAGGTTCACCTGAATTTTTTTTGAATTTTCATGTACAAAAAACCGCATTTTTGGAGCAAAATTTGGAGAAAAACCTAGTTTAAAAATAGTTAAAGGCCCCAGGTGAACCTACGCTCACTAGTTTCTTGAAGTACATGAGTGGATACACTTTCAGTGCAAAAAAAGCAAAAAATTCTACCGGTAGGTTCTTTTAATATGAATTTTCAAAGTTTGGAAATTTTGAAAATTTTGAAAATTATTTTCTAAAAAACTACCCAACCAATTTTTACAAATTTTGTACCAGAAGTTAAAGCTTTTCTTTCTGATTATATTTAGTATTTAAAAATAATTATTTAGCCATTTTACACTTAAAATTTAATTAAAACCAATCAAGTAAATTATTTTTTTATTATTTTATTTTCCACGTGTCTATATAGACACGTGAAAAGTGTCTATTTAGACAAGCTACGTGTCTATATAGACACGTGGGCCTTGACTGAATTGTATTATCACTGTCATATTTGTTGATTTTAATCACACAATGGCAACTCCTTTAATTTTAACTTCCGTACGACTACACAGTCGACTTACTAATGCATCTATATTTCCTGCGTTTTGATATTGGAATACATTTATACAGCTAAAATTACAAACTTAATTCCTAAAACAGTTACCATTTTGTGACTACCAGATGAAGCATTTCTAATCTTTTAACTTTTTTATTTATTCTCATTCCTCTTTTTATAATGATCAAAAATTATTTCACAAAATCAAACAATGTGCCAATTATAATATTCATATGTAATATTTTTGTACCTTGAATATGTATTAGACTACTTTTATTTTAGTCTACTAATATTTTTTTCATTTCAATGAATACTCTGAATATATCAACCTGGTGATGGGTCTAAAATAATTTCCATAATACAAATCCTTCAGAAAATATTTTGCAACTTGTTCCACGGCATGTAAAACTTCTGAAAATAGAATACAAAAACATGCTCGATTCAATGCAAAACCTTGATTTTGTGAGTAAAGTAGTTGCGTCTAACTCCTTCTACATTTTTTAACAACAATTTGTTTGCCAATTTGTATCACAGTATTTTGTTTTGATCCTTTGTATTACTTTATTAAAAGTTACATAAAATTGCCACTAAATCCCGAACGTTCAACTGGTTTCAAACGGTTTTATTTTTTTCGGCTATTCGTTAATTTTGTGGTAAATTTTGATCGTATTAGGGGGACAACAATGGACTACAACAATATGTTTGTACATTTTTATATGTATGATGTATTGATTTCCAAAATGCAATCTACGACCCTTAATATAAGGAAACTTTCAAAGCATAATCGACTTCGTGTGCTTCAACTTATTGGCCTTTGGTATTCAAGGTAAGTAATCTGTTTTTACAGCAGCATTTATAGCCATGGTTTCTGCAAATTGCCTTGTGATTATGGGCTGGAAATTTTTACCTCAGTAAATGCACCTATTGGTTTTTCCGACGTGGGTGTCTATACATGTCATTGTGAGCATCGTGTTGTCCAAGATTGCACATATTTACGAGCAAATTAACGTGATGGTTAATCAAAAGTGGAAATACGATTTGGTAGATTTGTGCAGGTCAAGAGATTTGTTATCAATAAAAATATTATTTATTTTTATTTATTTATTTGCAAGGGCTTACCCTTTCTTAAACTCTTTCGAGTCGAATGACTCATAGAGCATCATAATATA
>JAQIWN010001746.1:0-18867 GCA_034699025.1 Entomobrya cf. arborea Gr-Col-00668
TTGATCGGTGTGCATAATTTAATAAATGAAAAAAGTATGCAAAAAACAGGGATTTTCGACGGTTTTTAATTTTTCGCGCCGACAAATAAAGTTTCAAATTTTTTATTTATGTTTAGGCAGATGCTCCTTGATCTCCTCTACAACATACAATCAAGAAAATTTGGATTTTTTTCCATGAAATTTAATGTTCCTCAAAGTAGTTTCTAGAGATCTTGACTGACTCTGGTACACAGTGCTGTGTTTTACTGGATGGGAAATTCGTAGTATGTGAAAGTGTGAAACTTAAGACCTTGGGGATCGAATGAATTTGGGTTTCGGCACGGCTATACATTTAAAACGAGAGGTACGCTTGGACAGTTGAACCGTTGAATTTCACAGAAAAAATGTCGTAAATATGTATTGTCCTATCAAAAGAATTGAATGATGAAGTGAATTGGAATTGAGATCGGAAAGATATTTAAAGCTCTAGAATTGGGAATCTTGAAAAGAGGATATAATATATGATCTATGGGGAAGAAATGTTTGTTATGTTCACTTTAAATATAAAGAGGTGTGTGTACACCATAAAGGAATAGACAAGGTGTTTCTTATTGATCATTGTTGTCGAAGGATTTCTTTTCATAGCATGGAATGTTTTAGAGTTGCGTTTAAGTGTAACTTCATACCGCTGCACTGTTATCGAAGAGATGAAACTTGACCACCTGTGCTTTTTTTAAACACGTACATGTACCAGTACATACGAAATTCTGGGGTAAAAAATATTAGCAGGTACATATTCCAAAGGTTTAAACTAGCAATATATTGAATCAATGTACAACTAGTTCTAGGTTTTGTGAATTCTGAATGTTATTTTCTAAGTTTTTTGATATCACCCAATTAAGTAAGTTTACAACGGGTGAAACGGAGACATCTACAAACCTGCATCCGACGTAGCATTAGTTGTAAAAAATTACAAAGCCCAAAACCTCACATAACCCCAGGAACAGTCTTAGCAGAATTTAATGCCTCCTTCCAATATAACATTTACATTTGAATTCCTTGATGCTACAAGATGTCCACTAATTTTTAACGATAGTCATCTTTACGTTGACAGGGTAATTTTGTCTGTCCAACACAACTAACTAAATAACATTAAGCTGGGTTATACAGTTACATTCATAAATCCGTTTTGAAAATCTATTTATTTTTTCAAAGTGTACCTAGTAACAATTAGTTGACATCATGTTGCACCCAAGGATTCATTTGGCTCTGTCTTATACTGTATCAGATGAGTAGTAATGCAATATTGTAACTATTTTTGTTGAACGCTGTAACGATGTAATACAACTTGTATATGTAGTGCTGTTTGCGGAAGTGTCGATTAAGTGGTAGTGCTCCTGCTGGCTGGTGGTAACTACTGGTTACATTCTTCATAAAAAAGGTAGAAAAAATACCAAGAATATGTGTTTAATATGTAAGGTGAAATGCAGACCTGGGAATTATTTCACCTTCGAACTCATTTCTTCATTCTCGTTTCTTCGTAAGTTTCCCATGTATTTTTCCCATTTAAAAATTTTAAAATTGCCAAGCGACAACCGTAAATGGCAAAATACATGGAGAAACTTTACGAAGAAACGAGAATGCCGAAATGAGTTTGGTGGTGAGATACACCCCTGCCCTGTATCTAAGCCTTATTATCCATTCGTACTAAGTACGTCGGTACGTCCCTCCACCACCATACCAGCAAACCACATTATACATTTCGCGTCATCATAACTCTGTAAAAGCACAAGCGGTGAAAATGCTTGCGAAACACATTTAATTCCTTTGAAACATCATACGTACATAAATACCAGACATTTGGGTCGACGTTGATTGTACAAATTGTTATATGAAGTGTACACAATTTCGCAGAAACATAAGTAATACCTAAAAATGAGAATAAAATAAGGGTTAACTAGGCAAAATTGTATTTCATTTATGTTTGAGCACATGCATTGTATCCACATGGGTTGAATGTGTTTAAAACGAAACAGAAAGTAGGATCACAAGGAAAGTTACACACGAAAAACATTCTCTGGTTATGCAATGTTATATAACATGCCATGTAGTAGCCACAAAACCAATTTTTCTATTTTAACAAATTAAAAATTCCAACGTTTTAGACTTGACAAACATGTTAATAACATTAGTATTAATTCTTAGAGATATAGTGTTACGAGAGTTCCCTGCAGGCATTTAAATCAAGGATGAGATTAAAACTTTCCATCCGTATTACATAGAATAGTACATTATCTAAAAATACATTAAAAGGTGTTACATAAATTTAAAATCTTTCTCAGAATGTGATTTCCAGGTGCACATCAGGTAATTTAAGAAAAATTTTTTATTGAATGTGGCTCAATTTAATTGGGTGATTGACCTTGGTGCATTTCCATAAATTCGTAGTTCATTGAATCCAAGAAGATTGTATGAAAACGTAAAATAAACAAAACAAAAAATGGTACTCAAAAGTTTCAAGGTTTTATAATTTTTATGTAACAAATATATTAATTAATTTGAAAAAAATAAATTTATACAATATCCTTACAGCAAAACAAAAATAATTATTTTAAACTAATATTTTAACAGCAATAAAGAGAAAATTAATTAAGGATAAAACAGCAGACTTTTTTGCTTCTTTACATCTAAAATGTAATATCATTTGGGTAACATGTATGTATATTTTGATAAAACTCGGCAAACCATAATTCATTTTTGTATTCCATTAATTTTTTAGTTCATCATCAAATCCTCGCCTTTCTCCTAGTCTTAATGGACGAGATTGCAACTGGATTTAGTGGTGCAACAAACTGCGATGGAGCTGATGCAGAAAGAACCTGCTGCTGAGTTTGTTGCTGCTCAGAATAATGAAAGTGGTGAGAATGAGGTACAGGAACATGTATATCCGGACAGTGAGTCCCTCTCATATATCCCTTGACAGGAGGGCTCAGACAGGCTGCATATGCAATCACGTGAGGAATGATAGACTGATGGTTGACGCCCGTGAGCAGATGAGCAAATGGACCCTTAGAATAAATAGGAACGTCATCGCCACCGTGTGTTTCAGAAAGCAATGGGAGTCCTGTCATCTGTGTATAATCTGGATGATCTGCGTAGGGAGAAAGCAAAATAATGAAATACAAAGAAGTAGAAAACAAGGAGCGACTTGAGAAAAAGCACATGCACCACACCACTATCCCATCACAAGCCTACTTTCTCATACAATCCAGTGAAAAGAGGCTGAGAGGGAGAAAGGAGATTCGCAAGATTATTTATGACAAGCAATGGAGGCAAATGGGAAATGCCCACATTTTTTATGTAATTAAATAAACTGCTTTATTACTAAGTATATAATATAAATATAACCTCTATCTAGCATATAATTGATGCATGTATATATACTCTACTGCATTTCTGTTTGAATTACATACTACTTTCTTTTTTCTACCATTTTTTTTACTGGTTGCTGGCACTGAATATACATTTATACTATGTACCATTCGTCTGGCATACAAGTTAGTGGAGCCGTTTACTTTATTGCAGCTATACGTTCTCAAAGTACCCCTGATGATGTTGGAAATGGTACATTTTCACGAAACAGGTAGACGTAGAGCACTCAGGGTTAAAACAGAGAGAGACTACTAGCCTCTTTTGCCTCTAGTGAGTTACGTAGGTTAAAGTGTCTTCCATTCTGCATTGCCACTAATAAGGTTTACTCATTCTCCAACTTTATCACTGCTATAACAAATTCAAAAATCTTTCAGCTCTATCTTAGCTGCATGTACCCCCACTCAAAAAAAAAACTTATGTAGACTCAACTTTCATGATACTGACGATTACTCTTTATGGAAATGTCATAATGGCATAGTCTATAATACCTTTCCTTCCAGTACTCAATCCATTTTACGTACTTTATATAAAAAGAATTAATATGAATGTAAGCTACTTCCAACTTCTTTTACGGCATAAACATAACATGGTACAAGAAGAAAAAACACATTAGATCCTGTAATTTTTATTCACTTTACGTTTAAGTAGCTTTGCCTAGCCATCAATCCTGAAGAATACGAACCTGTCTAAAAGGTAGCAGTAGTTTTAGTAAAACACGAACATTACTGAAGTATGAATGTATACATATATTTATTTGGAAATATTTCTTGTATAAACCCTATAATACGAATGAATATTTTTAGATCTGGATTGCCATAATCGTCTACTTAAAATTTCGGTTTAATACACGGTAAAATGCAACCATGAGGTTCATTCCGACTAGACAAGAAAATAAACAAGTTAATTTGGTGGCCGTAGAATGGCTAAAATGCCTGAGGATCTTGAAGCCAAAACCAAACTATAATACTCGATTTCAAATTGCATGATCATCATTATCCGTAAAAAAAACTTCAATGGTTTTACCGATGGAACTAGGAATATTATGGTAGTACAGGTAAATATATATTGTATACTCTTATTATACACTTGTACATTCAATTATACTATGGCCATAATGAATTTTGCTTTACCTAAGTGGTCATCGGTAAGATCATATCGTTCTCCATTCTCCACAGGATGTTTGTAGCCGGGACCATTAGCGTAACTGAGCGTAGTATACGGGAGGTCGTCCACGTCGGAAATGCCTGCAAAACCCAAAATGGGATTGCCTCTTTGTGGATAGCCGCTTATTGTCATTACCTATGAAATACACAAAGGGAGAAGAAAGAATTGAAAATGAGCAGTGGAACAAAAGAACAGATCGAAAATGGATGAAACAAATAAAATTGCACCAGAAGGACATAAAAAACGAACAAACAAATAAAACGACATGAATAGAATAATGAGAGTATCATTTAAGTAGTATAGAGGATTGCATTGTGAGTGGACTGAAAATAGCAATCATTATTGGGAAAAGACGAGTGGAAAATGAGGAGAAAGAGGGCTCACAAGTGGAGAATTCGAGTGGAGTAAAGCTTGCTTGAATATTTGCTTGTGTGTTTTGCGTTCATTAAAACATTAAAATGCAGTCAAGCATAAAGTGGCAATTGTTATTGTAGTTGAAGAGGTGAAGAGGTAGCAAAGCATTTTGTACTAAAGGCTTGGAGAAGTTAGATGGTATGATCAACATTAGAATCACATCATCTTCATCATGAGCACGATGCATGGTTTTAGGAGAATTTCTAATGAGAAGATTTTAGACTTCTAGTATGCATGGTAGTGAAAGGTCATTGTTACTTACAATTGAAGGTTGCACACACTCCACTCAAGTCTATAATGTGGTAGCTGGGGTACTATGATAATATTATCTTCATTTCACATGACTTGAGAACTTACGTGAGAATGATCTGCTGAGACTACAACAAGCGTGTCCTGTTCGGATGTCATCTCGACCGCAGTAGAAACAGCAGCATCCATCGATATTGTCTCTACAAGAGCCTTCTGAGCTTTTGTAGAGTGATGAGCTGTATAGTAATGTAGATTTTCAAAGAAATTTTTAATTAAAGAGAATAATCCTAAAAGTTAAAATTAAATTTTCCTTTGTAAGTAAAGGTCAAAAGTCTGGCTAGACTTTGCGTCGTACCGTGATCGATCCTGCAAAAGACAATGGAATACATTATTTAATTAAGTTGCATAAAACTTTAGAGCCTCAAGCTTCATTGACTACTATTTGCATACAATGTACAATGATATGATATGCATATATAAACGAAGGTCATTTACCTTCCTCCTGTCCACATCCAAGTTTAAAGAAAGCAATCAAGCAGGAAGACATAGTCATTAACGTGTTCAGAGAATATAATAAAAATGCAGAAAAAAACAATGTTTTACAATTAAATTAATCATTTCTATTAATAAAAGTAGAACATTAAATTAAACATTATACTGTCAAACGTCCTTGATGGTTGCAGCACAGCTCACTGACAGAATATGAAATTTACACCAGAACAGTATCGCGTAACAGCCTTAATTATTTATAGCTTTTCATGCAAGATGTAACTGCAAAATAGTCGCGAACGAGTACTTAGTAAAAGCGTTTCTTAGTTCTTCTTCTATACTTACTTCCGTATTATCATGCATCGAATCACATCACATATTCATTATCTGTAACAACTAACAACATCCTATTTCATGAGAACAGAAAAGCACATTGGGATACATACATCATACGGATACCACCCTACCGTCGCCACCATACCACTAGAAAAGCAAGTAACCAGAAACCTAACCTGATATAATCACAATGACTCTTACAACCTACTCCCTACATATCATTCACTCCATCAAGGTTACTGTTTGCCCTTGGGGAAAGTGAAACTGAGTCGCATCCTTTGTATCTACTTTTCAGCTTTCCCTTTCCTCTATTTCAACTTACATATCATTTCGTCAGTCACACACGTAATAATAATCTTCCCTGTAGTATTTAGTGCTGTATGCAATCAGGAGAATCATGATATCGTATCGTGTGCTATTGCACTTTGCTGGGGGAGGTCGACTGAAGCTACAACGCTGATTATGGTTACTTATATCTAAATTTAGACGCACTTTGAATCTGCTTCTCACAATCAGCCGCCCCTCTTTAACAAAGTGGTTTACCAAACTGAAAAAGAGCCTAGTTCTGTCTTTTTTTTCGGCTGCTGGTTTTTAAAGGATCAATTTAGAGCTATGCCTTCAGTACGCAAGGATAACATCATTTTTGCCTTTATCCTTAGAATCTCAAATGAAAATGGATGATGACGAAAATGACGATGACATTTAATGACGAAAGCCTACTAAAACCTCCGCTCAGCTGAAAAAGCAAAGGAAGGAAAATTATACATTACATCGGCAGATTTGAACTGTTCACCATTGCGTGAAAAGAGAAAGACTTTCTTATTCCATTATCACAATTTTCCCACTTAATTTTCATACATATTGCTACTTCACAAAACTACTTTACAAGTTAAAAGGATGAGCTGTCTGTGTGAAATATAATGAGGGGGATGATGATAAACGAAGAAAATGAACCCTGCCATGTCATAGCACCCCACCCCACAAAGGATGATAATAATAGTGATGGGATGCGATAATGAATATGATGTATGTACATTATTTGTATGCCTACTTAAACGTACGCAAATGTGTCTAGGTATTTATCTATTTGCTGTTTTTCTTCAATTCAGTCCTCCCTTTCATGTTTGCTTGACTTGATATCACTATTTAAACAGCACTGGTTGCACTACTCCATTTAAATTTTAAGTGTTGGTAGGAATGTACGTACCTTCAACGAACAAGAAAAAGCCATTAGGATTCTTGCTCAAGATATCAATAGCAACTTTCGTCATTTCTGGTAAGCTCGGATCAGCATTTGCATCAGCATCTGTGACGTAGTCCATGTGATCATAGCTGAAAAGGCCTGTAAAGGATAATAAAGGGAAACCAATATCAAGACCCTGTAAAAATTATATTTTATGAGATTCCTTCACAATGAAAGATTTGCTATAGTTTTCCATAAGTAAAAGTTCCAAGTGCGCCGTGGTGGATAGAACTGAATGTCGCATTTTCATTCTCATTGACGAATGGGATTCTATTCAGTTTTTAGCTATCACTTAAAATTTCTGCGGGGCCAATATAAATTATCTAGAATATAAAGTTCTAATCTGACATGTAACATCAAAATGCTTCTTGAATTCAGATTTTTTTGTGTACTTCATATAAATTTGGTTGTTCATTTGTCATTTTTTTGGGTAGATACAGATACACTTAGCAGATGCATTCATATTTTTTTTACAAAAAAAAATATTGTGAGTTCGCAAAGTGCATGAACTCGGTTGGGCTACAATTATGTAGATTAATGGTACCGGGTCCAATTAAGAAAGGCATGTCATTTAATTCATGAAAGAGTATCATATATCATTATCACATATGCACGCATACTTGAGATGAAAAGAATCATCAGCACACATACATCATTATTCCGAAAAAATATTATATCGTATTTTTAAGTAATTTCCATTCATTTCCTCTAAGAATATTTTCTATCTTCTCTTACCCAGTAAATAATCAGTCTCGCTCACATTGACATTAAACAGTTGTTGCTTGTTCCATACATATTTGGCACTTTTTGGGTTCTTTTTAGTTTTCAACCAAGTTTGAATGAGATTTTTGCCATCCATTCTCCGACCCGGTTGGTTCGACTCCACATCTCGTACGGTTATTGGCATCAACTCCCTTCGACCTCCGCCCAAAATTACCTATTCAGTAACAATCACATATACATATCATCCAAATGAAGATGATTACTTGATATATGAATTGGAGCACTGAATTTGCATAGATATGCTACATCGTTACATTATTTGCATTAAACATCATCAGCCTCTCTACAAAAAAAGCACCTCTTACTCTCAAGTACACAAACATATTTCTTCGGAGAGAAAGTAAGTACAGGAAATGGAGAAGAAAAGTAAAATATTCTCATCATCATCGTCATTGTGATGTGAGTACTGGCTGATATATGTATACATTCACAAGAGCAATTTTCACTACAACGAAACGGGGGAAAATGCAAATAGGATGCTGAGTTGTCATATTTTCTTCGTGTCGTGATGCATGACGATGACGATATGCTTTGGTGGATACAGATAGCAAGAATATTGAAGTCATCATTCGCCACCATCATCCCTATCTTTTTTTGAATACTTATATGTTTTGCATGCATCATGAAATATTATTACCGCAATTTACTATCTTTCTCTCGAGTAAGTTATGTGAGTGTGTATGTGAGAATTTTAACAAAAAGTCTATATTTACATATTTGTGCAAACACAGAAAAGATACATTTCATTTCGATTCTCTACATCATAGTCAGTATTTCCTCTTTACTCATTTTGACAGGTGAGGTGTTTTCCACGTCACACAACAAACAACTCAGAGAAAGCAAAAAGTATACCGAGAAAAATCGGCAGCAAAGGCGAACGATATTTTATACATTCTTCCTGTCTCTCTCCCTTGCTGCTTCCTTCCGTTTGCTACTTGTACTATTTTTACTCATTTTAGCTTACGTACATTTATTTGCTTTCCCACATCTCCAAGAATAAGCTGCTCCGCAATGTCATCGCATCGGTCAGGATTTTCCCCGGCGTCTCTTATCATCCTATCGTTTTCCCAGTCTCTACATGTTTGTATTGCAAGTGCCATCAGAGATAATGTGGTGGACGAACCGAGAATTCAAAAAATATGCATATACGTAAGCCACTTTTACCCAAATACTAAAAATTATGACACGCTTATAATTCCAAATTTTCAGAAACGTAGTAAGGAAATAAAATAAATGTTAGAAGAGTCCACATAGCAGATATTTTAAGTTAGGATTTTTGTATACAAAGAGTACATTGACTTTTTGTATAACTTTTAAGCATTTTTGTTTGAACAAGTAATGATTCAAGGACAAAAAATTGAAATAAGTGTGAGATTTTTTGCTTGAAATTGTAAAAAGGTAAGTACACTGTAGTACGTTTTTTTAGAAATAGTTCAAGATATGTATATATGCTACTTTTACCTGTCAGCAATACTTGCGTAAGCTCCCGCAGGACTGGCGTGAGTAATTCGAGTTGTTGTAATTATTCCGGTTGACATTCCACGTGCCTATACGTAAAACGAATGAATAAATAAAAGTAATATATATTTCAAAGACTCTTTTCGTTCATTTTCAGAGAAAAAATACTAAAAACCATTGTCGTCATCATTTTTTTCGCATGATCACTTCTGCGAAAGAGGAACTCAAAGCACTATAACATTCATATTCTAACCTTCTGTGTCTTAACTTTTTAATGGTCAATATAAAAGTAAGAAAACACTTGTTTCATCATCAACAGCAACACTAATTGAAATTTCTTACTATATTTTGATGCAAAAATTACTATCATTGCTATTGAATCAAAGCAGGCTTTTTCTTAAAAGTAATAGTAATAATATTTTATCTGAGATATTGAAATATTTCATTTCTTACCTGAGCCCAAGCAAGAACGCTTGTTGCATGATTCGTCTTATTCATCTGACTACGACAGTCTCGAAAGGAAACTTTTGATGTCACTCCAACTGTCGCGATATTTCCTGAATCATTAAAAAATATAGAAAGGTAAATCATTCTTATCTTCACATATTGCGTCGCATGTCTTCCTTTTCTCTTGGTGAAATCAGCTTGTAATATTAGAAATGTGGAGAATATTAAAAAGTTACATGAAAGGAAACTACGTCAAATCACAATGAGTATTGTACATATTTACATTTTTCCGATCACTTCCTTACACGCTCATACGCTATACATTGGTAGTGCTATTATAATGGCTTGCTTCAAATTAAATTTTTGAGTTACTTTCATGAGTATATTTTGCAAGAGTAAAAAAGTTCTTACAAAACTACGTAATTTATTTTAAACATGCAAGCTTAAAAGTAAGAAAAGCAAAAAGTAAGGTCAATAATAAAATTATTGCATTACTCTTCTTCTAATATCTTACCTAAAGTTCCTGAAAGGTAGGCAGTTGCGGAACACGCTGAGTCAGCCACTTGACTATCCATACAAAAAGTCTAGGAAAAGGTAGGAAAAAAATATATGAAAGCAGTCTCTAAGAACAAAGGAGAAAGTAACGTAAAAAATGAAGCACAGTGAAATTGTCGTAAACATCCAATTTAACGAGCTAGAAATAAAAAATCTTTTCCTTCCAGTCCTATCCAGTCCAGCAAAATCCCATCACATTAACATGTCGTATCGTGTATATATATGCTTCTAGTGCGCATGTATGTACATATTATGTAAATTATATATTGGATCAAAATCTGTGAAAATATTTTATTTTAAGTAATCATTATGTAGCGTGAAAGTACTAGCTTGTGTCTGTACCTGAACAGCTACATTAACACAATTAAAATATCTAAATAAAAAATCGAAGTTTGAACGTGAACATAATAAAGAATTAATCGATTTCTACTCTTTCTAAAAAAAATTATTGTAGTAGGTCGCAATTGGGAATGTACATATGTCGTCATAAATTCTATCATTTCTGACTGTTCTAACCACAGATTTAAGACCAAACGGGTGACTAAACAGTTTGAACAATTAATGTTTATTTTTTCCAACCTAACCTATTTGCTTATGCAATTGGATTTAATTAATTTTAGTAACCGAATTATCATCATCACTTATTTGGGAATACTTCAAATATGGTAGCATTGGTTTATGTTTTATAATCAAATCAAACCTTAGCAAATGCAACATTCGGGAATCTCTCAAAGTTAAGTTCTGCTTCCTCTCCAAATGTCTTTCCTTCAAGTTGGCCTTTCAAGATCCTGGCAGCCGTGATTGTCGGTACACTCATTCCATCACCCAAAAAGAAAACCACATTCTTAGCCACGTTTTCGATTTTCTTGTCCGATCCAACCTTTTTCCGTAGAGAGGACTGAGCATTTTCATACCAAAATGTGGAGTCTAAACAAAAAAAAAATGTCGTACACTGGTTTTAATATCGAACTGCATTATGTATGATACTATTGATACTTTTCTATAAAAAGGACGACATGCCGATAAAAAGTCAAAGATAAATTTGATAAAATGTAGGTAACATTTCTCCTTTTATATTTAGTTCAAATAAAAAGAAAATGAGCTCAACCAGCGGAAGATTCTTTGTAACTTTTTCTTTTCAGTTTTCACTTTTCACCCTCCATTCGTATTACAGCAAGCCGTCAACACCGTTACCGATGCGTCATGTCATTCAAAAAGATTCTCCACCCAACCGACTATTCAATTTTTTACAAGAAAATGGTATCCAAATATTTTTAAAGCATTGTCAATACTAAAATACCTACATCAATACATACAATCATATCTTTATGTTTGCAACTTCAGAAATATTTTAACACGGTTCGCTTTCCCTTTAATAATCTCTTTTCTGCAACCCCGTTAAGGGCTATCCCCGTCATTTGTGAAATATTTGCCATTTTTACTTCTTTTTCACTTTATGTCACACCCGAATCAACTCAAATGTCTAATGAAATTGGGGTAGCGCATTCCGAGCATGCATGGTAATGCTAATACGGTTGGGTGGTTTTAAGGAATGCGTATTTTAGCCATTTATATTTTTCAACAGAGTATCGTTCTTTCACTTCAAGAAATCCTGCCTTGCGCCTTTTTTATGTTGACAGCGAAGAGTAGGTGCTTTACGTCAAAAAAGTTTACCTGACAAAAAAATCAAGACTATGTGACACATGACAGGAGCGAAAAACTTTTATGCGTCAAAAATGTAATTTATCTTGTTGTTAAATCCTTTTTATATGTCTCTCCATCTTCTTTTTCAAATCGTTTAAATGTAATACTACTCTTTGTACTTTAATAAACACTTTGTGAAGAGTTCTTTTGGCACGACGGATCTGATACTTACGCAAGGGAAATTTAACACGAATTAAAATCTTCCTACTGGTCTCGTTAAAAACGTGGACTGGGAAGTTAGAAAGCGTAAAAACAGCTACAACACAACTTTTCATACTTTTAGAATATTTTTTCAGAGTTTCAACACTCGTACTCACCTTCAGATTTTGCAGATCCAGCTCTCTGTTTTGGATGGGGCTTAAAGCTATGCATGCAATTATCCAAGTCGGCATCTGCAATCAGAAAAATTCGAGAAGTTTATAAACGGACAAAATATAATATAAACGTGATGTTTAATAACAAGCTTCCATTTCCTTTTGTGTAACAATGTAAAAAATGTAATTGAACATATCCCAAACATCATCGTTAAAAATTGAGCTTCGCCATCAATGATCGCATGTTATTATGGACATCATGCTCTATTGAAAATTGTATGTAATTTAATTAGTTTCTCTATCGAGAGAGCAGAATAAAACAACAAGTTTGTATCAACATAAAATACATATTAACTTAATTTGTGTTAACAAACAACAATGAACGCATCGTTGAAATTAATTTTTACTATAGTTCAGAGTGTACAAAATGTACATTGTACAACCAAAAAAGACTTTCCAAAATTCCAACTACTATACCCAAGCGAAATTACTTTCAGGTAAACGTGTGTGGTACATTGTTTCGAAATAGAAAATACTATCGTAAATGAGCAAAAGCAGGAGATCAATATCGTTAAATGCGTTATGAGATTTGTAATAATATGCGAACTCACCTTCAACTCTGCAAATAAAATTCATTGATTTTGCTTCTCCTTCCGACATATACCTTCCCAGGCATAACAGCATATAATTAAAAACAATGCAATATCCTAACGAAATCCCCGTCAGCCGACGAAGAGGACTTGCCCCACCACCCCTTATTCTAATAGCTTGTCCTCCACCTTTCCTATTATTGCAGCATTCACCTCCTCCAGCCTCAACTCCATCTGACTGGATTAGTCGTGTTAATGACCACATCATTCAAAAAGTGGGGAAAAAACACGTTTTCTACCAAAATGCTAAAAGCTTAGTGAAAACGATATTTTTTTTTTTGACTAGAACAACAAATGAGACTATTTTTAATCGGTTTGCTGAGAGAGGTGTTGTTTTTTATGAACGCGGAAAATCGTTTTCGTGTTCTCTTCACGAAAAATTTGCTCAAAACGATACAAAAAAACTTGAACGCACGGAAAAAAGTATTTTTTATACCACTGCCTCTCTCTCTCTCTCTAATATACTTAAACTTTCACAGTTTTTACTTTTGTTTATGACGGCTCGTAAACGAAGTTGATGATGATGATAATGACAAAAATTTTATGCTGTCATATATAAAAGGATTAAACGCAAGCTACGTAACACAACAAACAAAACACCACACTCTCACTCTCAAATAAGCAGTGAAGTTGGAAATTGGAATTTTACTTCTTTACTAATAACTTTTGCAAATATCCTTCCGCTGGAAACAACAACCGTAAAATTGCACTGCATTCCCAAACAATCCTGTAATATTTTTTATTGTTTTTACAGATCCAAAAAAGTGAAGAAAAAAATTAAATATTTTTTTTTTTGCAAAGGAACAGCTTTGTTACTGCTTTGGAAAGGAGTTACTAAATGAAATGTGTGTTTTTTCTCTCGAAACGACAAACTTTTTTCATTTGCAAACTTATCATAAGGGCTAAGCACTTTTCTGGAGTAGTTTCGTCAATATAATTATACAAGTCTGTGTTACGTTACACCAAACGCCAGTTTGAACTTTTTTTCAAAAGAATAAATAAGTTGAAGTTGACACACATAAAACGATTTTGGTCGAAAGTTTTCTTGGATTAAAAGCTATAGCGGTGCACTTAACTAATTTCACTTTTTTAATACTGTGTTTGACTGGTGCTATAAAATAAGCGTGTTTGTATTATTATTGTCAGTCATAAATTATATTTTTAGAGCCCTTGGGACATATAGTCAAAATACCATCGTTGGCTTTGGCGTCAACTGTATAACAACAATGTTACATCCTTGTAAAATGATATTTTCAGTCTTTGTTTAGGAAAATGAGTGTGTGGGTGGAAAAGTACAAAAAAGAAGAGCAGTGCAGCAAAGATATCATTATCATTTACGTTGCACAAGTAAATATTATTATGATCTCTGTGTCATTTTCTGTCACAAAGACACAGTAACCCAAAGACAGAGAAAACCCAGAATTTTTTTTCTGTCACTAACAATGAAGTAGATAGATGAACCAAGAACCAACTGAAGACGAGGAAGAAATTATCAAGTTGAATACGGGTTTATTACACACACTACACAACAGAGTTTAACTAACTATTGTGAAGATAATATTTACTGCTAATTTGAAATTGAAAGTATTTTTTAAGGAAAAGAGAAACTTGAGTAAAATGTTTTTGCTGTCATAATACTTTATATGTAAAAGGAGTTTTCTTCATTAAGCCAGCTTTAATGTTGATTGATAAGAAGAAATGTCCTTTTTAGTATGTGTGTCTGTGTCATTTTTGCACATTATAATTGCAAGAAAAAAATGTTTTTATTTTTTTTTGCATGAAAAGTATACTAAAAAGCTAAGTCAAGTCTTTGCATACATATTGTAGACAATTTTATTGTTGTTTGAACCTTAAGCTTATGAATTGTGTGTCATTAAAGCGCATAAAAACTAATAAGGATAAAAGAAAACCAACAAGTAAATTATTCAGGGATTTTCCTCAGAATAATATGCAGGCGCATGCATGTATTCCTTAATTAAGGGAATTACTAAAATATACTTCGTAAGTTAAGCTTGTATTCAAAAGAATAGATACAAACGCGACAAATTGAATAATGATGATGATGAGCGACAAATGAGCATACTTTCTTGTTTTCTGCGACGTGGTACATGGTAAGGAATGACATTGTGTTATTTAAAACTTTTACCACACACATCCCAACTCCCACCTAACCGCAAACAATACTCAATCTCAATCCCTTGGCAAACAAAGATAGCATAGCACAATGTATTGTAAATTATTACAAAAACATACACATGGTTGACTTATTTTTTTAGTTCACAACTAACTGCCAACATCAAACTTCCCTTTATAATCACCCCGATCATCAAAGTATTTAAAATGCCTTGTTTGATGCATGAGTAAACCTGCAAAATAGAAAAGGCAAGTAAATTATGACATTGCATGAAACATGCTGTAAAATAAAATAAATAATGCTAAAAGCAAAGTACACACATTATTATTAACTGACCGTATTGTTCTCTTGCAATAAAATAAAACTTTTACTTGGAAAAAAATATGCAAGAGCTGCGACTATTTGGAGGCATATTAATAACCACATGTTAAAGAATAGCTACATTAAATACCAACTGTCACGTTCATTCATCCCATAATCAAGGGCAAATTACATGTAGGCTCAAATTTGATAATAATCTTGATGAAGAACAAAGGGAAAACCTACATTTAGTTAACTTGTGTACATATTTAGGTACAACAACGTAATCATACATTTTTTTCATTCTTTCCCTTGAACTTTCAAAAGTAATGCTTTGTTGGCAATTTTGTACTTTGCATCTGCTTCCTCCGCATATAAAAATGTTTACAAGTCTGGTCGTAGGATTATTACTGACATTGACATGAACTCTAAGAAAGAAGCATTGTGACTTCATTGTGGAACTTAAACATGTACGCTTTTATGGTGGTAATGGTGGTACTACTTAATCGCTAATTTTGCTTATTGTCTTGATACAGTTTGATTTTCCTTTCTTTTATTATCTACGAAAAGAGTCAATCACATTAATGTGACAGTAATTAATTAATTAGGTACTTGCTACATGCAAAAACAGTCGCAATTAAATAAGTGCATATATTAATTGACAATTGTCTGTGGACTACCCATCTACTCATTACTCATCAAGATTTATTTATAATGCGATTTGCTACGATAAGAAACAAAGTAGCAAACAAGTTTATACAGTGTACTTACACTGTACATGTACAACTTTAGTTAAGTATTATATTGCTTGCAAGCTTGCAACTTGTTAAAGAAATTGCATGGATAACAAAAGCAGAATAACAGTTGGTTGTTGCTTTTTAGCAGAGGCTTTTTACTTTTTATCTCTCGCGTTTTACTTTTATTACAAGCAAATCATGTGTACAAGCAAAGTTGTACTTTTGTCGTGTTTTTCTGTAAGAGTAATAAAGGAAACCGCTGCTGTGCTATTTCCTTCCGCCTGACACACTTAACTTTTTTAGTATGCAATTGAAACTACCCTTGCTGCTAGCATGATGAACTTGGTTCTTTTGTAGTTGTTGTTTTTGAAGCAACAACCTTGTTAACTTGCATCCTTTTATGTTATTTTATTGTGTGTAAGTTTGTTAACTTGTTTCTCTGTGTAACAGCAGGAATTTCTTAATGAGAACTTAAAGAATGCTGTACCACCAACGCATCATCAGAAAATTTTGCACAACCATGCACAATGCCTTGCTCCCATTACTTTAGATCCTTACAATTTCATACTTTGAAGAATTTAAATATTTTAAAATTATACACAATTAAACATTTTCTAATCTCGAAATTTGTCAGCCGGAGAACGCCAATATGCAATGCATCGCTTATCAACTTACTGTTTTAATGCTTTTCTTTTAAAATACATATAACTATATATTATACATCTGAATGTCAAATCAGCAATAACTAAGTGTCAACGAGCTGCGTAGTACTGAAATTAATCCTAATTCAGTACTAAGCTTTAATGTCAAGAAAGATTGATTCTCGTTGGGAAGTAAGGCTTCCCTGAAGTGATTTCATTCAATTCAAGTGTAGGCAAATGCTATCAAGCCAGTTTTCACATTCAAGAATTTATTAAGGTGAAACAAATCATGTTTGAATGAATAAAACTTTTCCTCATCTAATGCTTACCTTGGTTTACCTATTAACCTTTGAGGTTAATTCCTTCTGCTTATCCTTCAAAGACTCAACTCCTACGCATAAATTGTCGTCATCGTCATCCTTGGTGCTTTCTATGTGGAAATTTCATCACCCTTTCGATTATCAACTGCACAACATAGCTAGTGTGCTAGAAGAAACAAAACAAGATTACTAGAAAGGCACATGTACAGCAATAAGATTAAAAGTCATTCGTCTCATTTCATTAAAAGACTAATCGTCAATAGCATAAGAAACGAAAACAGGGTATTTACCTCAAAGCGTAATTGTAAGAACAAAATGATAAGAACAGATAACCTTTATAGTTGTAGGCACGCACGCTATAAAAACGAAATGACGCAAAAGAAACTAGAAGAATTATTTTTCGCTAGCTAGCTCAACAAAAAACATTTCATCACGTAAATAATCTTGTTTTGATACATTTAGGACGAAAAACTACGCCTACGTCTTCAAAGTGTCAGGGTCACTACTAAAATCCATAATGGCTATTTTATTTCCAGTTGCTGCATACTACGCTAAATTAATGCTCTCGGGTGGAATTAACTGATAATAAAGTAAAGTATGGTTCCATTAGCTAGTGGTCAGTTTCAATTTTTTAAAATCACAGTGACCCTGACCAATATCTTATAGAGATCTTTAATTTTTAAGAGGAACATTTTTTTCTACAAAGTTCGTTCAGGATGACACCTGAATAATTCTCCGGACTTTATTCTCAAGCATACAAACTGTAAGATCAAGAAAGGTATAAATTCATCTGACTATAATATTTATCTCATGTGCAACTTGTGCAAGTTATCCGAAGTAAAAGGTGAAATGCTTTCATTCGAGAGCTTGCAAACACGGACAGAAAAGGATGAATTTTTGTAAAACATAGCTCGATTCTTTCGTAAATTAAAAAAAAATGGTTGGTGATTATATCAAATTTTACATGCCATCTGTGGTTTATATTTCTAATTGACCTAATAAATACAATGCTTTTGACAGGAATTGTTAGTCGAGGTTGAGCAGAAGTACATATGTGAAAAAATTACTTCAGAGCTGAGCCTTTTGATCTACTAGGCTGTCCATTGTCCAATAGCTTCTCTATGTACTGACATTCAAAACATTATTTAACATTAAATATCTACGGGTTTGTATAAAATGTTATGCTTGAAATGTCTCCCATTGTAATAATTGTGATAAGATATAAGATTGTCGATGAAAATGTTACTTTAAGCGTTTAAAACTTTTCCGGTTACTGTATCTAAAAATGTCTTACAATGTACAACAAGAATCATCTACAACTGGTTCTTTTTCAAAAAATTTCTATTAATTTGTCCTAAGCAATTGTCGTTAAGATTAGTCTAGTATCATTTTACCATATCCTTATACTATTACGAGTATTACGACTACGACCTCAAAGTGCCATCGCGATAACTAAAACATACCTACTATGTATTTGCGTTATGGTGAAAATACTTGACCTGGGGCAATGTAAGCAAA
>JAQIWN010001747.1:0-18867 GCA_034699025.1 Entomobrya cf. arborea Gr-Col-00668
TGGCATGTTAGCAAACTTTTGCCAATGTTAGCAAAGTGGCATGTTAGCAAACTTTTGCCAATGTTAGCAAAGTGGCATGTTAGCAAACTTTAGCCAATGTTAGCAAAGTGGTATGTTAGCGAATCGTCGGTAACGGCTTTAAAAAGTCGAAAAATCTGCTGAAGGAAGTACAAAATCTGCTGAAGGAAGTATAAAATCTGCTGTAGAAAGTATCAAATCTGCTGGGGAACGCGCACCATTTCGTCAATGTTCTCCAATTTGCAGATAGATGACTATTATTAATTACTATTACAGAAATCCTGAATTTCACTTTGTGCACGAAAGCTATGAAAGTTTGTCATTTAGTCAACTAGCACTGTGAACTTCTTTTCCGTGGATCCAAATCCAAAGCAGCTTAAATGCTAACGCTGCAACTCAAACTCAACCCTTTACTACGCTGCGCTGATTTACAATATTGCATGAATGTAAATTGTAAAAAAAAGATGTTTGATGTTAGGTTATGTTGCATGTTGCACATGATAGAGATGCAGAGCTGGAAGCACTTGCAGGAATACGTACTGAAAATACACCGGGATAGGTTGGTTACAAAATCAACTGACAGCACATTGCATGTGAGAGATTTGTCATATGCTAGGTTTTCTGTTCTCTTCAAATGCACCATTCATCATTCAGCTTTATCACTATCACTTACCACATTCCAATCTCTGCAGTTTTTAAAAACAGTTTTGCACTGTATTCATTTTTTAATTGTTAATTTACAATGTCCCATAACTTTGGAATTCATAGTGGATATTTTCATCCAGTTTTACGGAAATGGCAACAATCAAATACCGGCATTCGTCCAGAGAATCTCATGTACCCTATTTTCATCTCGTAAGTTTGCAAGGCTTTATACAAATTTTGGGTGAAGGTGAAATCTAAAACATGAATAAGTAGTTATTAAAATGTTTTGTTTCCTTATTCAGATTTGATCCTAATGCCGAGGAAGAAATAGCTTCCATGCCGGGAGTAAAGCGCTGGGGAGTCAATCAGATAGCGGGTCATTTACAGCCATTGGTCACTGCTGGTCTCCAGTCCATCTTGATTTTTGGTGTGCCTGATGATAAGTCTAAAGTAATTAAACTTTAAAAACAAAATCTGTTCCATTCCATTGACCTTGATTTTTGATATTACAACTGTAGCAAATTGAAATATAATGATTTTTAAAAGGACGAAACTGGAAGTGTTGCTGACAATCCAGACAAGTCTCCTGTGATTCCTGCCATCAAGCTTATTAGGCAAAAGTTTCCAGATCTGTTAATAGCCTGTGATATTTGTTTATGCACATGGACAACTCATGGCCACTGTGGCATTATCACTGATGAAGGTATTGATATGGAAAAGTCAACAGCAAGATTAGCTGAGATTGCTGTTAGTTTTGCCAAAGCAGGCTGCCATATTGTGGCCCCATCGGATATGATGGATGGAAGAATTCTAGCAATTAAAAAGGGATTAGTAAATGCTAACTTAAGTCGAAAGGTATTTTTAATGATTTTTTCACTTGGGATATCGAACGAGTATGGGAATTATCTTTTAGTAGCAATGTAGAATCAATTATATAACATTTTTTGTGGGCTAAATTTTTTCAGGCGTCTGTTCTTTCATATTCTGCCAAATTTTCTTCATGTCTTTACGGCCCATTCCGTGATGCCGCCAAGTCTGCACCTAGTTTTGGTGACCGACGTTCCTATCAGCTTCCAGTGGGATCGTCGGGATTAGCTGAAAGAGCTGTGGTACGTAATAGTTTAACTCTGCTTGTTTCAGAACACATTCAGCAGAAATTTCTCACGTGTATAATTATTTTCCATTTTAGGACCGTGACGTAGCCGAAGGTGCTGACATGCTAATGGTGAAACCTGGAATATATTATTTGGATATCATCAGAAATGTTAAACAAAAATACCCGAATTATCCACTCTTCGCTTATCAGGTAATAAAATGATAACGCTTGCTCACACTCTTTGGACGCATTTTAGTCAAGTGCTTTGTACGCTTTTTATGTGCTCATCAATTATAAGTCACGCCCAGCAATTATCATCATGTATCAAGAATCAAGTAAAGTATTATAAGATAAATGACTCATATATGTTGTTGTATTTTTAGGTTTCAGGGGAATATTCTTCAATCATTCTTGGTGCTAAATCTGGCCTGTTCAATCTAGAATCGGCAATTACGGAGGCGATGACGTGCTTTCGCAGAGCAGGAACCGACGTCGTCATCTCCTATTTCACACCAAAACTTTTACAAATGATTCAAGACGGACAGATTTGATGTTTTAAATCAGTTGTCAAAAAATTATGTACAGAGTACGAGACTGCAGTTGTAAAACAAAAAATAAAGAAATTTGTTATTGGAGTAGTAACCTTTTTGTTTGATTGAAGTTGGAAAGGCTTTTTTGTTTTGATCCTTCATAATCATCCGGAAAAGTATCACGGACAAGGTCTGAACCATTTATCATGGCCATGATGAATGGTGGCGTCTTATCGATTTGTGTACTTTGTTTTGTGTAACTCAATTAAAAAGGTCAATAATCTACATTACAATGATAGTATGATAAGAACTGCAAATAGAGAATGGCGCATAACAAAGATGTAAATGAATTTTCAACATCGCTCTGCCTGCAGGAGATTCATAAAAGTTGTATTTCTGCACACTCATTTCTAATTTACGTGTGACAATAACATAACAGTGTAGAAAGTAATAGCAGTTGGCAGAAACCCTTCGGACTAAGCATACACTCATCATTAACGTGTCGAGATTAACAATCATGAGACCTGACCCTGAGCAAATGTTGACACTATATTCAATGGTATATTAAAGTTATGATAAAAAGAGATAAAATATATCATAGTGTATCACATCAGTCTCAGTCACACCATAATTCTGATAATAGATAAGAACTTCCTAATTGAAACTGAAATGCGTGTTGAATGTTGCATGCACTTCCATTGTGCACTACATCATTATAACCAATTAACGAACAGTGGGACGGTTCTTTGTATTCACGATTTCCCGAAATGAAAAGTTCCAAGTAGACATGAGGTGCAACAATGTCTCTTTTCAGGAAGAGTACATAATGGTTTTCAATGTACAAGATATACATACATGCAAATTTTGCATGAATACCTCTCTCGGACTTTTTTTTGGTTATCCGTAAAATATTTTGAAATCAAATCGTTTTACTGAAGAAAAAACCAACATCCTTTCCAAAGCAAATTCGCGAAGTAAAACCTGTTTAGTGATGTCGTCTCCCGATGTACGAGTGGAAACAAGGAGGAAAGGAAGTTTTTCAAATCCCGAAATGTTCAACACTGCCGAATATTTATCATGGAGGCGTCTGCACTTGAGCAAATCGAAACTGACCAACGTAACGGAAATGGCAAGCTTCATGGCTGGATTTGCAGTGGTGAGAAAATTATGCGGGTAAAGCGGTGCTAGAAGATTAAAGAAACGAAGTTGTAATATACTCAAGCTAAAAATTTAAAACCCTCCATTCAGGTAGCAACTGTCGAGCTACAAATCAACGATGATGACGTTCGTCCACCTCTTCTTACTGCGTTTGTAGTGACCACATCGCTCCTCGTGGGAACCTGTATGATAGCTATAACGATATCAACATGTGTGCTTCCGCATCTGGAGTCTGTAGCTAAAACGTCAAACATTTCCGGGGCCAATCAGTCCCCTCACGATAAAATGCAACGGCTAATTGACATCAGTTGGATCCTGACCAATTCTGCCTCATTGTTTTTCTTCACTCTAGATGTTATCCTGATGTGCTGGATAAAATATACATATTTCACCATTGGAGCTTCAATAGCAGGTTTTTATGAACCATGAATAATGTGTGCATGCAAAATGTAAATAGCTTTCACTGAAGAAACAATCGTTTAATGATTGAATTTTTGAATTCCAGCTACCGTGATTATGGCACCAGTTCTCATTATAATTTTGGTCTTCGCCTGCCTATTTTATCGAAGAATAGTTAAACATCAGTACGTTATATCCAGCATGAAATATGAAGAGCTTGAAAGAATGCACAAACAACTGGAACGAGCTTCATCACTAAACTCATTAAGCTATCAAGGGACCATCACGTCCAATCACCAAATTCAAGGAAGTTTGCCCAGCCTTAAAAAACAATGGATGCAACAACAGCAAAACCGAAATCAACTGCAGCAAGGTCAAGGCAGTCCTAGTCCCCATTCTAGTCAGGTTCCTCCACCTTTATCATCTCCACGTTTTCCTCAATTTCCACCTTATCGAAACTTTCAACGACATTTTTCACATCCGGACCAGCTCCCCTTTAACTATAGCACTCATCCTGGTGGATATTCCGCAGATCCGCGATCCCGAATCTTGCCTCCAGCACCACCCCCACCTTCAGACACTCCGACAACAATGCCGGTTAGTCCTTCAGGCTCAAGTAAATCACTTTCTCCATCAATATTAACTGTGTAGATAGTTTTTATCGTGCGAATTGAATTCAGTGCAATTCAATCAGTTTTTTTGTTCGATTTTACATATTAATTGTGATTTATTGACATTGTTGGTTTTGACATAAGATTTTAAATTTTATCTTAATTACTTGATTGGTTTATATATATTTTACTATATACTGTGGTATATATTGTTGTGGATATAATGTTTTTGTATTATATTGCATTTATGTATGGATGTATCTATAATTATAGAATACATATAGACGTCTTTCATAATTGTAATTTGTAATTTTTAATTAAGTGTATAGACATTGTAAGTAATTTTTATGATACAATAAATTGATAGAGATTGGTTGAAGTAGTACAGATAGTACAAGTCACATATGTAGAGTATAACACATTTAACATTAAATATATTTAAGTAGATAATAGGAATTATATTCAGCAGGAAAGTCCCATTCCCATATTCTCCATTAGCATTACACGTGGACAACACACGTACGTGTCAATTTATACTAGTTTTGTCATCTATAAATTGTAATGTTCAAAACTTAAATCACATTACTCACATTACGTACGTTCCCTTTCACACAGAGAGTTTGCACACTAGTGCAATTTTTTAGCAACTAACAATTTTCATAAGACTTTCTGTAAAATTTTACAAGGTAAGTTTTTGGTATAATTGTATGGATTGAAAATTTGTCTGACTAGAGTAAGGTAGAATGTTTTAAAAATTCTTCTCAGGATAAATATTTTTATTGAGTAGGTTTCATTTTTATAGGCTTTGATTATGGATGTAATCATGATCATGAAGGCTATATTTTAATTGTTGCGCTTTTGCATCATTTTGCATTGCGTAAATTCTATTCTGAATTTGAATCAATTGTTTACTATACAATTTTAATTTAACACTTCTGCATAGTTTTCTGTTTCGTAGATTCATTTCCTTTCTGAAATTTTGCGTTGACTGAAGTAGGTAGTTAGCACCACTTGTCACGTTCACGTAGCATCAATTTTGTATGTATTTCTTGTAATTTTGAATGTAGAGCAGTAATTTTGCAGGATAATTAGGTGAAGAAGGTAAGATTCCGCCGGCAAGTCTTCGTAGTAGATTCCAATTTTTAATTTGGTGAAGGGTCATCATCTCATTTATTCTGCAGTAAAAATAATTTTCACGTGACATGACCAATTTCATATAACTTGTTGTTGTTGACCAAGAAGAACGCAGCATAAGTCGGCTAGTTTTTATTTATCAGAGCAGAGAAAGTGTCTGACCTGACCATGTAAGGAATTATAGCTACATGGCCGCTGGTTGTATTTGAATTTTATAGTTGAATTATTATTTACAAAGTTAGTGAAAAAAGTTAAAATGTCCCACAAGTCACAAGTCACAGCACCGTCATGTTACACGTGAAAGTTATGTACATTACAATTTACAAATTTACATACATAAAAGCTTTTGTGTGTGAACGAACATTCAAGAATTAATTTTTGTTTGTTTTTTGCCGACATTCCAGTACGATGAATGTTAATAGAAAGTGATGTGTGGTGAAATTTGGTGGTGATGGGTGAAGTTTTTCATAACAGACAAGACAGTGTGCAGAATGAAGAAGTGATTGATTAAAAATGTCCATCGTTCTTAGAAATTAGTAAACCAAAGTCTTACTTGAGTATAGTGAAAGGTTATAGTTATATAATATACTTTAGGTGGTATAATTAATTTAGTTTTAGTACAGAAGTTTTTGATTTTTTTTTAGAAAGTATACTATAAAGTTTTACAACAATAAAATGATTTGTGTTGAAAAAATTTCTAGTAGTTCTATACAATCTATTAATTTGATTATATTTTGACTTAGAACTAGATTGTGGCTTTTACAGCTTCACAGCACAGAGTAGTTTTTATGTAAGTAGCAGCGACAGAAGAGTTCGGCTACCGAAAAGGCCTTGATTATTGATGCAGCAGCATAGCCGGCACTGAATGATTTGGAGTTAATGAAGTTAAGTTAATTAAAAATTATTCTTAGAAAAATGTGTTTTTGTGTGTGTGTTTTTTTTTGTTAAGCAAGTTGGTTATTGCATTGCAGTCAATTACAAATACTTCATGGTTTTTTTCAACAGGATTTGCTTTTGTTTTTAATGATGCGATGCAAGTGTATTTACATTGCTTTGCTAACCAATCATGATGAATGGTCATACAGTACAATCAAAATTTAGTATTTTTTGGTGATTTCTCTTGCATGTTTATATACACAGCTAAATACGTTGGCCCATTCAACACCATTTTTTTACAAGATTAGTACCGCGCGTCATAATTTTTTTGTCTTGTAAATTAGTTTAAAGCTTAAAATTAGCCATTTCGTATAATTTTGTTAATTTTATTAGAGCTTTGGATTAGATTAGTTAAAATGGTTTAAATTAGTTTAGTATCCTGATTATTTCTCACTTTTAAGTTTGATATTATTGATAATGAATGAATCATTAAACAAAAATGTTTAAAAGTAGGTTTAAAATTCAAATACATTTTTTATATCTTATAAAGGAGGAAATGTTCCAGGACTAATTTTTCTACAATTTGTATTTTAAAATAAAATTATCCACTGGTGGAATAATTTGTGGAATGAATACAATTTAATTTGCTTGCTGCTATTCATGTTGATATTTCTTTGATGCATAAAAATAACATGTTGAGGTGGTGGTGGTGGATGAGACTCTGTTGGACGTGACATAAATGATATTGATTTATTTGAAAGGTTTTACTTTTGTGCACTAGTGACTAGGGTTTTTGAGGAGTTCAAAAGCATACATTACATGTCATCTTTAGTCACTACTAGATGATGTCCTTCTGGATTTATTACATTGTATGTCATTTGAGGTTGGTGTTTCTGGTAAAGAAATGGAATCAGAGGATGAAGTGGATGGTGGTGTCGAAGGAAGATCGCCAGCCACAATGGGGGCGTTCCCCGTTAATCATTGCATCCTACAAGCGGGGACTCTTTGATTCCACGTATTGACAACACGAGCGTGACGATGAGCCGATGATGAATGGCCGCCACCACCACCCTCAAAACTAGCACTACTAGCCGACTTGCGTAAATTGGTCATGTCATGTAAATAGGCAGATTGTGTGGGGGAAGTTGGGGAGCTGGCACAGCCAAGGGGCATGGGCATGGTGATCGAACCTGCATCTGGATTTGGAGAATGAGACTTTGATCTACGAGGACGAGCGGCCATTGACTGTCATCTTTGGTTTAGGGCGAGTGTTGATATCATTGGTGGTCGCACTGGTCGGTTGTCAAGAATCTTTTCTAGTTCGTTCATCACGTTTGTTGTCAGCTTCGGGATTAGCTGCAAAAAAAAGGAGACAGGAAGGAAGATAAAAAAGTGAACTCTTCCACTGGAACAGCCAGTCTCTACTTGTTTTATTTTTTTTACTGTAAAACTTTTAGTTTAGTTTACCTGCAACGCTTGTAAATAACTGGCAAGTTCTTGAGCGGTTGTTGGACCGACCAGCATGCACTGAACTGGATCATTTTTAAGACACCATGCTATAACTAATTGAGATAATGTACAACCATTCTTCTCCGCTAAGGCTGCGATTTCTCGACTAATCTTTTGTTGCTGGAGCTGCTTCTGAGCTAGGGCTTCTTCTGTCGATATCGATCGTTCTTTGTTCCAATTCTGAGAGGAATATAAATAAATAAACAAAAGAAAATTCCCAACAAGGGATCAATTTGTGTATAAATACATTTTACGATTGACGAATACTAAAACACTATACCAATTACCACTGAAATTTGCTATGTATATATTTATTACAAATTTTATAGACTGACTGAAAACGTTTTTTTTTATTCTGTCATCAAACTGACATGTCTGGTCTGTGGTATTTGGTATTGTGTATGAAAGTACTTAACAGACTAAAATGTGCACAGATATTATATTTTTTATACAAATGTCCATTATGCCAGTAAATGCTCTTCTTGTAACACACTTTGTCGAATATTGTACTTTCTATACCTTCAGTTACATCATCTACAAAAGCTTTTGTACAGCATGAAGTAAAGAGATAAAAGCTTAAAAATTGGGGAAAGTCGACAGTCACAAAAGCAATGAAAGTATAAGCTGTAAGCCAAGCCAAAAAGCAGTTGACGTCTTTCAAAAACCGTTTTTTTTTTTGCTATACAACTGCCAAAGCTTCTTTTTGACGAACATGTATACAAAATTATGCATACATATTTTGAATGCAGCATCAATTTTTTACACTCATATTTACATGAATCTGCACATAATCTACGGAAAAAGCGTGTTTTGGATATCAACAAACAAAACTGGATCACATATTTGAAAAAACAGCTTTCAGTGTGTTTATGTATCCAGTAATTGCAAAAAAAGAGAAGATATAAAAACTAGATAGATTTGTGAATTGTGATTAGCTGCCACTGACTATGTAGATATGCACTCTACTTGCTAGTTTGATGATGCACCCTTTCTCTCTCTACTTTCTACTTTTCCTGGTAAATGGGGAAAGTGTCAGAAATGGGATGACAGCGGCTGTAAATATATAGCATGTGTACTGATAAGGATATAAACTGGGGAAAAATTAGATCCTTTTCTGCAAAAGGTAATTTCCGTTATGTCACGTTATTTGCTTTGCGGTGTGTCACGCATATATATACTTGGTTTGGTGTCCTGTGCTGTCTGATTTTTTCTCTTTTCCCTTTTTTTATGGGGAGCTACAACAATAAAAATGTTTTTCATTCTTTTCCATTCCATAAAACCTTGTGTACCACACACAAAAAAAGTTATACATTTGTTCTACTTATATTACGATAGGATGTGATGTCTGATTTGATTTTGTGCGAGTGCAGAGCTACCATTCACTAAAGATGGTGTGATAAACCCGTATGGATGAAAATTGGTGCAATAATAATAAGAGCGAGAAATGGTGCAATGGCATTGCTATACAGTTCATTTAAAAAGGAGTGAATAAAAGGCAGCTCAGCTCTAAATAACGTCATAATAACAGTTCCCTACCTTCATACATTGCACGAAAATCAGCCCATCATCTCTGTATAACGGCAACAATTAAAAGTAACGAGGTCATTTGCACTTTTTCACTCAAATCAAAACGAGTGAAACGTGGAAAAAGTTCTACATTTCTAAGTCACAACCAAACCATCAAGTATACTTTGATTTAAGGTGCGTTTCGTACTCTGAAGCAAAAGTAATTAGAGATATTTCGTCAATATTGTGGTAAAAATTGAGTGGATGAACTAAAAAATAATACACACTGCTTTGTGCTGTGCTAAATAATATTATTTGGCAGATATTGACCAAACCCCTGCCGACCTAAATTATATTCCCTGAACACTGAGTCAATATGTCTAGCTTACTGTTCATAAATCTGATATATAAATCATGGATAACCTAAAAAAAATGAATGTGAAATTGTTCTCAGGTTTTTTATGTTGAGTATCATCATGCAAGTTTTTTATATTTGTTCTGTATTCGTCTTGAAGTTCACTGTATAAATCTCTCACCTCTTTCCCTGGTTGCATTTCGTCTTCATTCCAACTGTATGAGGATGAGTACTTTTTCTGTAAACATAAAATAAATCAGACCCTGTGAAACAAATAGTATTTTCGTGTTGTTCTTCTTCTTGTTTTGTCAAACAAATGTAGTCATATTGCTGGGAATAAAAATGTTTTATTTTGAGCATTTCTATAAATCCTACATTAATGTTGGTCATATTATATTTGTAGTCCTACTTTACTTGCTTCTAGTACTAACCTCTTTTTATGTTTTCTCAAACTTTTTATGATATTTGCTTCTCTTCTGGCAAGTAACAACGGATTTGAAAGCAGATATGTATAAAATGTATGCATATATTATTTTATGTGACATAAAAAATCTCGAGCGCGTCTGTACGGAAATAATAGCTTTTACTGCACATTTATGCGAGACAAATTTGTAGATACAAAGATAATTTCAGTGACTACAACTTGACTACATACAAAGTTGAGGAGACACAGAGAAATCGTGAAAGTGAAACAACACTAAACAAGTGACTATTATTAATTAAGTAAATAGCCCTGCCAAAGATAATTATGTGAATTATGCTCAACAAAAATAAACGATGACGGAACATTGAACATAAAAAACAATTTATAAAATTAAACATTGAACGCATCAGGAACTTGAGAAGTAGCTTATGTAGATAATGTTCCTTCGAGTCTTCTTGAATTACTATACTGACGAATTGTATGAACGGAAGACACAATTATTTTAAATACAGTTGACAAAATACAAAAATGCTTGGCTCAGCTTTAATTCAGGCAAAACTCTGAAAAAATGTTTTTCTCGTTTTCCCTTAGCTTCTCAGCGGTAGAAAAAGCTAATAAATATACTACAAAAAGGGAAAGTTTGCGCACATTTAAGCCAAAATGAAAGTTTCGGCTAGCATTCATTATTTCAAAAGTTTAAATTGCTTAAAAAACGTTCATGAATAAAATACTCGGAGCGTTTTCAAAAATGTTTTCAAGTTGCATTTTTGTAAAATTGCATAGCTTCGATTTAAAAAAATACCAAAAATTACAATACATCTATGAACTTGAATTCAAAACAAGTTTTTTTGTTACTTTCTACAGCATAAATTGCTTTAAAAAATTAAATTTTTTAAAATTGTTTGAATGGAAATATGAAACTTATTAGTTATTAAGAAAATGGTTTGCTTTTTACCAAAACAGCGTTAATTGGACAACCTGCTGATGAATACTACATACTAACTCTATGATTGGCTTTATGAATTATATTTTTTAAATCAATTAAGATTGAGAAACAATCATAGAACCAATTAATATGTCATATGTACACTTGATTGTGTTTAGTATACATGGAGCACACAAACAAAGCATAGAAATATTTCTTAAATATTGATGATAATGTACATTAAATAGTGGGATATATTTTTAAAGCAAAAGGGTGAAAATACAGTTTAAAAGTTGCACGAACCTTCATTGAAGACCGGAACGCTAAGGCAAGAGATTCTTCTGTATTCTTTCCTAAAGCTTTATAGAAGCTCATTGTGAGAGGAGACCATGTCATCAGACCAACACCTGCAAACATTCGTTTTAAAGAATTTAAAGAAAAATGCTTCTAGCCCTTTTTCATTCAATTACGAATTTGAAATATATCTTTAATATTTAGTAAAACGATCCTACAACTGAACTACGAAACAGATAGTCGATAAATTTTACACACCAATTTTGTTGTAAAGCTCTTGCATGTATAGCTCAGGCTTGTCTCTACAGAAAAAGTGGTACTCAGCCTGTTCGGTGATGGGCGTTATACAATTAAACTGGCGACAATTTGAGTAGGCCTCCATGATATCAACCGGAGTCCATTTTGATGTTCCCCAGTACATGGCCATCCCGTTCGTTATCACTTGAGTCATGGCTCGAACAATTTCTGGAAGAAAATTAGCAAAACCATTATTTTGCGTTATTTTACACTTTATGGCATCTCGATGTGGTTTACACTCTATCTATACGCTCTCCTTAACTTATAAGCAAGTTTGCTCACAATGAGAAAGCAACAAGACAAGTAGCGAATAGCGAAGTACTTATGTTTTATCGTTAATGTTATCTTTAAAACTACCAATTTCATTTTGTACCAAATATATGATAGTTCTGCTTATTATTTTGAATTGCAAACGAGATGGACAAAAATTTTCTTCGAAACATGCATAATTTTTTTAGATTAATCTTTAGGCTAGTATGTGGATCTGTTACTTAATTTATTACATGTAACAATAGGTCTGTAAATGATGAATAAAAAAAAAAAAAAAAATAATGCATACCATGAATGGCAGTGCAGTGCTGTATTTAAAAAACCTGAACAAAGACCAACGAAAATGAAGAAATTACACATGCCATCATATTTATACGGTCTTTGAGAAAATGAAATTACTCCGTTAATTAAAACAGCAGTACTCAAATTTCCAAAATTTATGATTCCTTATTTGCATTATGTCTTCTTTTTTACGATATCAACTTTCACCCAACCAAACAATGGTACATACATTGTCCATATACATTTTTTCAAAGTTTATTACTGAGTTTTGCCGAAAAAATTAAACGAATGCAAATTTGGTTTAAAAATTGTTAAATGGTTTGCTAGTAAAAGTGAAGAGGGGTAACCTGAGGATATATGTACCTGAAGAAAGTTTGTTTAACAACCGCACTGCAGACTGCAGCACTACAAAATTCGCATACGAGACGTTCTTTTTATAGCATGCTCACGTGTTTTGCTTATACACGTTCATGATTTCAAACAAATTCCGAGATTCTCCCTCTCACGTGAGGAAAAATATTTCAAGCGAATATAATATGGTTTTACAAAGAAATGTATGTATATATATTTGGAAGGTACACAGTGGCTCTTTATACTTTTGCAGGTTATCTTCGTTTTAAATAAATTAGCAACCTTACATAACAGCTAGAGCAGTGCAATAGTATGTATCAAGTCATTCCATTCCCCTCACGATCTTACCCTCGCATTGTAGGGAATAAAGAAGGCATTCTACTCTCAAAGAATAATTTTTAGTATCATTTCTTGTAATGAGATATAGTCATAACATGAATTTTTAAATTAAGGCCTTTCTCCGCTAGCCGGAGGTCACACTCTGATCTTTTACTCAAGTCTAGGCACAATGCGATTGAAATGACAGCCAGCGTCTCCATCCACCAAAAATGCTTTCTCCGACCAGCCACTACCACCATCGACCATTCTAACACACTTATAATATGCTATCAACGATAGTGCACGTCTGAGGCACCAGAGAAAAAAATGATATCTCGTCCACCAGAGACGAGCAAAAGGACTTGTTAGAAAACATTTTCTGAAGAAAGCATATAGTCACCCCACCATGGTCTGGTGTTCAATCTAATTCATACTTCTTGTTGGGAGAATAATTGTTTAGCTTTTTGTAGCGAACTCTTTTCCTGGTCTGGTATGTATCAGAATTATAGCTAACGAAAGTCTTATTCCAAGATGCATGATCGTATCGTAATTGTGTTTAGCCAACAGAGCAATATTTTATTTCATAAGTTGATTACGTCAAAGTATTGCCTTTTCGCTTTCATTTAGGATACATTGTGCTATTTTCACTGGCACATATTATATCATGTCCAGTTATTTCTGTAATATACCACCTCTAGATAGACATACCAAGTATATGGCTAATATTTTAGTAGCATGCTGTTACCTTCCATAGGGCACGTTGAATCCGCCCGGTGGATGATCACTATATCAATATACTCAAGCTGTAACCTTTCCAGTGAAGCTTTGACACATTCAATGATATACTTGCGGGACAGTCCCCGTTCATCACACCTGCAAAGAATAAACAAACAGTAATTAAACTTAGCTAGTATTACATGAAGTTAGACATATATTGCATGCCTGTACACAAGCATGTTGTAGATATCAATGACCTCAAATGTTTATACATTATACTTTCACTTTTGGAGATTTGCTCTTTTTAGTCACATACCAGAAGAGAAAGTTAACTAAAAAATGTGAGTTCAGAGAATTTATGGCCCAACTGGACATGGCCACTGAGTTCATAAGTCAACAACAACAAATTAGTTTTTGGCATTTCCTTTTTATGACACGTTTCATATTACCTACACGTTTTTTTGTTTATTTACTTCACTGCTGTTGAAAAAACCTAAGGGATCAATAGGTACTATGCACGTGTACCGTTTTCAAAAGAAAACTTGAATTTTCCTGATTAGATTACCAAGAGAGGATCGTCCTTAATTGTAACTTCATACATTTTTCAGTATTCCAGTTGCAAAATTACCTAGCTGCCTTATCTAATGTATTGCAAACACTTTCGTTTCATATTATAAAGTATTCATAAAACAATCAATGAGTTTACACAGATGTCTAAGATAAAAAGAAAATTTGCTACTCAAAATGTCAATGGCAATATCATTTTCCTTGGGCTAAAAACTAAAGTGCATCTTGTGTTCCTCATCACCACTTCTGACCTAGATCGTGCGTGATAGAAAAGATCCTTGTCTTCTGGTGTGGATACGGAAAGCTTCAACTGAAGGAGAGTATATCACACACAAAAAGTTTCTGCTTTTGTTCAAACATTTTATATAGATGGCATGTACCGAATAAAAAAATTCTGATGGTGAAAGAAAGCCCTCCAAACAAGAAAAATGAAAGTTTGAGCGTTGAGAAAAACGCTGCAACTATGATATCAACAAAACCACCACGCCACCACGATAGTCATTGCAAGCATGGTTGAGATTCAAGCCGGATTGAAGCAGTGAATTGAGCTGAAATTCGCCGTTCCAGAAAGAAAGCAGGAAAAGTGCTTTTTGAGTATATAGCCAAGTACAAAGAAGGGGTAATAATAACAGACATTGCTATATTGCTGTATATGATAAGGGTGATGGTAATACGTGAAGTAAACTTTAAAAAGAAAAAAAGAAATCACTTGTCTGGTTATATAACTCGGTCGGTATCCTTTTAGCATGGCGCCTCATCAAATCTATAAAGCTTTGTGTTTATGTATTAAGTATATTATAGATACTTATAACCACGACCATTATACAAATCAACAAACTTCACTGTTGTAGTGAAAATATGGATACTTATACACAGCTATGTACATAAACTTTTAGTAAAAATACCAAAGGCAGTGTTCTCCCCGCCACATTCCACTTTTCTTCTGTGAGACACACAGGCAGACACATGCATTTCCCCTCGTGGTTGAAAAAAGAAGGAAAATGCCAACAGAAAAGAATAAGAGCAGGAAGAGGAGGAGAAAGTATTATGGAAAAAAGAGAGGAAGCCACGGATAACTACTACTGCTACTGGCAGAAATATCACCAAGAGCTATTAAGTAAGTCGACTCACATAAGAATCCACTTTGACAGGGACAGCAACATATATGTCATGAACATTTTTAGAATATTATGATTTGTGGTAGGTGAATAATATGATTATATGGTTGGAAAGATGATCCTAAAGGAAGTGACTGCCTTTACATTTTAATGAAAGAGAAAATGTAGTGGGAGTAGAGTAGCTAACATTCTACAAGTCTACAGATGAATATGACTTTGGGGAAAATTGTACTTTGATTTTAAAATTACAAACTTATATTCAATTGGGGATCATTGCACAATGACAATCAACGATTGATAAACGTTATTTTTTTTAAATTCTGTCAAATAACAACAGAAGACTTTCAAGATCTGAAAATACACACAAAAAATTTTTTAGGGGTCAAGATTTAAGATTTCGAAGTAATATACTGTACTCCTGCTGACAATAATGCAGTCAAAAATGAAGTATTAAAAAATTAAAAGTCACGCGGAAAATGTCTCAGGGCACATTATAAATCAAATTCAATTCATATACTAGCATCACATCACATCCAGAAACACATCAAGCATCTGTTTCTGAACTTTAATTTGAGATGACATGACACAAATATTCAAGTAAAAATATTTTATGATATAATGGGGAATATTTCAACCTATTCAGCCAAGTCAAATGAGCCCTAAAAATGTACGTAGGTAACATTCCATGATTTGTTAGAAAAACTATGTACAAACAGACTTATATAAATAAGTCCGATAAAAAGTACGAGCACACTGGATGACTGTAAGCGAACAATGTTTCAGTTCAATAGGATTACCGACAAACGTGAACTCTGGCAATTTTCTTAAGTACCGTTCTTTGTAAACTTTCTCTTCATCCAATTTTGTAAGAAATACGTGTCCTCTGGGACCAATCAAGCATTTAAGATTACACATTACGCAAAAGAGGATTTCATGATGAGTAGGTAGGTAAAAATAATGCCCGTCTTCCTTTACACATGTTCATTTTTGCTTATCCTACTCAGTCACCAACAAACATACTTTCTGGCAGGCATCATTTTATTTTTTGCACATAAATTCACAAGAGTACTATTTACTAAAATGCATCTATTACTGCCTCCAAGCCACTTTTATGGGGCAAGTTGTAACTTGTAACGTGACAGTAAGAGGAAAATGGAAGTAACAAGACAAGAGTGTTTGCAGAAAGTGCAGCAGACCACTTTTCTACAAAACCGGTATTACGACATACGACATTGCCTTCTATACGTTTCCTTTTTTAACAATAAAAGAGAAAGGCTTGGCTAAGAAGAAAGAGGTGAGCATTCCCACGCGTTGTTGGAGATGGAAAAGTGAAGTTGAAGGAAAAATTAGGCAAGAGTTAGAGCAGAAGTCTCTTACAAGCTAGTTTGCACTTGATGAACTAGTTTACAATGTATGGTCGTTTATGTATAGGAAGGTATTAGGTATACATGTATGTGGTGTGATGTAGAAGAATTTGACAAAAGGCCTCTTTTCAGTTTTTGTAAGGTTTGAAGGATTACACCAGATAAACTCAAAATTGCCTATTTGAGTGAGTGAACGGGGAGGCTTAACAGGCGATTAAGTTAATGGCAACGACAAAAGATGAATGAGAGAGCGAATGACGAAAATTAAACTTTGCGCAGTAATAATCCAAATGATACTATTTGATTAAACGTCCGCATTGTGTTTGTATGTATAGGTAAATATGTGGTTTGTCAGGGTAGGGTAATGCAGAAATACGTATGACATTGGAATGGCTGCAATGAAATTTCAAGAAACAAAAGTGAGACATTTTTGTAATGTGAGAGTGAAAAATGAATGCGGCAGTTCATTTGTGGCAGGCAGTATACCTTCATTTCATACCTACAAATGAAATAGTTTGAATTCATAAACATAGTATCAGCATAACCAAGCATTACTGTTTGATATATAAAACGTGATTGACTTTGACCGGATTTTACAGCCCGCCTTCTGCAAACCCTTCGCTTTTGACACCATTAAACAGGGAAAGTGCTTAATGACTTTGTTTAAATTCATTAAGTAGAGGTAACCCCTTTTTTATAATTTTTAATATATTAGCGAAAAGCCTTATGTTAATGTACACAATTTGGTTTCAGATCAAAATATCGTGCACTGCACTGGAACCTGTGTACAATAAATAGTTCAAACGAGATATTATGATTTGAAGGCCAACTTTCATTGAAACGTGATCACGCAAAAGTCATGTCAAATCTTAAAAACAAAACAAAAATAGAACTAACGTCACTTCCACAATTTTAAAATAGCATACAACCTTCAAGTTCAAAGCCGTAAGAAGAAGTAATTGGTGCAATAAAAACTGCTTTCATGCTATTTAATGTGATAAAAATTTTAATAGCTTTTAAACGTACAACATATTTCGTACATGATTTCGTTGTTAGTTGTTGTGCAAGCGTATAAAAATATGTGACTTGTTGTGTAATGTATATATACACTTACAGCCAAGTTTCTTTAAAATATTTGTCAACACAAGTCTTTCCTTGCTCAAAAATAAGCATTAAAACAGTAGACTATCAAAATGAAATAAAAGCAATTCGTAGTTCAGAGATTGACATTGATTGCTTTGCTACTCTGCTACTTTTTATTGAAATAAACCATAACATGTTTCAAAGAATATAAGTCATAAAGTAATAGGCATATCCACCGAAGTACTAAAAATATCACCGTCATAACATCAATGTCCACAGTCACACTACAGCAAGTGAGCAATCACAGAAGAGAATGAGAGAAACGAACAACCTTGCATAAATACATAGATTTAAAACATGTTTGCCATTCTGTTTCCTTTTGCCTGCAGTCAAACTACGAATTCAGAATTACGTCAGACGTTTGTGTACAGGATTAGAAACTAGAAACGCACATGGTGCAGTAAAAAAACACCTTGCCATTACTCTCATGCATATATCATTAACTAGGCCAACCTTATTGTTATCGTATGTGGGCAGTTGTAGTTATCTTTTTATTTGTACATTCACTAGTCAGCTATTTGACGGGAAATGTAAAACGAAAATGATTTACTGCGTCTACCACACCGGTTCGTTTAGCTCAACTGGACAAGGTATGGGTTTAGATTAGATGTGAAACTAAGATTACTAGGAGAAAAGCTGAAGACCTTTCACACTTATAAATATGCAAAACATGTCATCGGTTTTTTAATTAAAGCTCCTCCCTCCTCTCTACTTATGCAATGTAAGTCATTTGGTATGCAAATAATATTATATGCATGTACAAATTTCCTTTAAGATCATTATGGTTTATTCACTTTCCTCTAAAAGGTGATTTTATAGAGGACTGATCATTGAAGAGAAAATATATGTGCATACAAATAACATTACCTCGTTCCATTGCATCTGTTAGTACGTAGTGTACTTGTGTATTTTTTATGTATTTTAGTTCATGATATACTTTGAATTATATTATAATCTAGA
>JAQIWN010001748.1:0-18861 GCA_034699025.1 Entomobrya cf. arborea Gr-Col-00668
CAATGATAATTAAAAAATTGAATTTCGTCTGGTCTGGTGGTAAGTTATTTCAGAATAAGTGAATCTTGGTATATTTTTGTGGGGTTTTTATTAACTGACAGTACAATTGATACTAAGTACTGAATTCAAATTTACATTCATCTGTCTGTCTCTGTCCCTTCATTTCATCCATAATTTATAGTGGCGTGATATATGTCTCGAAATAAATGAGTCCCGGTGATTTAAAACCAACTAGTTCTTCTTTTTTTGCGGCGCTGTCAGTAATATTATCTCATAAAAGTCTGATCAGTAACAGCGGAAAGACGATGTGCTTCCTAACCCTAGTATTTTTCAACTTGATAGATATTTAATGGCTAGTAAGTGCAAAAGATTGTTGCTAAATATAGCGATGAATTTCTTATGTTCTAATTTAGTGATGAAAGTAAAGAAACCAGATTAGATTACTGGCATAATTCAATTTGCAGCATCTTTTCACCATAAATGTTTGCTAATCTTAATCAAAGTAATCATTTTATATTGCTCAAGAATTTTTTCAAGGCCGTACTGTGAAAAGACTTTCAACGCAAACTCTTCAAAACCTTCGGTTGTGCTTTATGCTATCAGTCGCAAATCGCGATCGTGTCGGCGAGTCAGTCAAGGAAAAGTCCATTAAATGCAGCAGTGGGGAATTACAAATTATAGGTATTCACCATCTCACATGAGAAATCTAGATATTTCTAGAGAAAATCCTGAAAGTTAATTAATCTTCTATGACATTCGATAACCCAGTCACAGTTACTTATTATTTTAACTTTTTTCTAAAAAAAAATAGTAATTATAATTGGTAGAAAGAAACTTTAGAATAAGGAAATTTGTAGTGGGGAAATAAAACGATAGATTTTATCTTCCAAATTATAGTGAACGCATAAAAAGATTTTTTTCCTCCCAAATGTTCGATATTAAAAGTTACGCAAATAAACTTAAATATGTCGATTAATGAATTTTTATAGTTTAAATACGATTTCGTATGTAAGTTAGGATCGCTTTCTAAAAAGTAGAATTTCATCATAACATGTTCCAACCTTCCAATTCATTGTGACATTTGATCTGCAATACTGTCACCAGGCTTTACATTTAAATATTTGGCTTATTCGTTTTATGATACATGGAAAGATTTTAACTGTTAATAGTTTTCTAATTCTTACTGTACGCACGTTTGACAAGGTGAAATTATTTGTAATATTCCCCACGCACAAGCAATTTGTAAACAATCAATTTAAAGGTTTCATTTAGAAGTGTAATTTATATTATAGATTCGATTTGAAAAAGCCTTTTAGAAAATTATATATGAGTTTAGTACGATACACGATTGGTGCCAATTTGCCAAATCGCATCGACAAATCATATCGAATTTTGCTGCATATTTTAATTGGGTTTGGCTTCTAGTCGTTGCACAGTTGACCTACAAACGTAGTCTCATGCATTATCTATGTACCGTGTTTTAATCGAATCAAACGACCGTTTTTAGAAGTTATTTATTATACAAAAAATGCATGAAATTATTGCAATTTACGCAACTACAGTGTATGGCCTTAACCTTTACTTTGCGTTAGTGGACTAATCACAATGTATTCATTAAGTTGATGATGACGAAAACTGGTGATGACATCGGGTATCGGGATATCAGTACAGTACAAGGACGACTGAATACCGTATCAAGTTCCAGATGAATGTAAAAATACACCGTGATTGAAATTTTATCAAAATCAGGATTGCTTAAACTGTTCAATTAAGTAATACTTTTTATAAAACAGGAGGCAGTACAGTTTAGTTGCAATGAATAAAAAAATCATGTATCGTATTTCTACCACTATGGAAGCTCAACCCTTTGCTACTGCTAGCGGAGTCCGGTAAGCGAAGCGAACACAGGAGAAGATCACTTGCTTTCCGAATATAAGGAATATCGGATGATTTTTTTACTAAAACTTGAACAAAAACGGAAGTACCTTTGTCGAGTAAAGACTGCAAAAATATGAACAGGTTATGTGAATGAAGTGAACCACCTTTTTATATTTGCAAGCTTGCAATTTGCAGTCAGATAAGATTCAGATGCTGATACTGATGATTCGCGTCATCTTAACCATCCTCTAAATATGTAGTTGTGCATTGCAGTGATTACTGGATGAAATGAGATGGAGATGACTGAAGATGTGGCAGTGAGCTTTTTGGGTACGCATGAATTTGCGTGACTGGGTACTACTAGATACATGATACATCTCTCGGTTGATCATTTTATATAGCTTAAAAATCAGGATATGTGCTGCCAGGCTTTTTGTAGTATAACAATGTGCAAAACACGGACCTATCACGCAGACAAGTTGTGCAAATTTTAAGTTCATTACTTTGTCTTTTATGTTTATGCATTGTACCTAGTAAGACCGTACCACATTCATACACGCATAAAACACATTTAACTTGCATGTTTGTAAAATTCGTCAGAGTTTAAATTGAAATAAATAAATAATGCGCAATTCTTTTTTTGTGAATCAAAGCTGCTGTTTTAAAAATTACGCATTTAAATTAGCCAATATTGATAGACTACTAATACTTGAGAATGTCAAAGAGCATCACCACCACACTATGCGTTTGTCACGAATGAAAACACTAAAATTTTACATTTCTTTTGACTTGTATTTTTTCATAAAATTGATAAAAGGGCGCTTTGGAGTTGAGCTCGTTACTTATTCATATGGAAAATGACACGCTTCTTAGACTTGAAACTTAGATTTACAAGGCTCAATATAGTTTCCCTTGAAATACAAAATTGACCTGCGTGTGCTTAGTGAAAATGAAAGTATTGCATAAGACGCTGAAATGCAATGTATGTATGTACCATGTCACAAGTTATCTTTGGACTAGTCAGCAAATATATCAACAGATTGAACGTCTGGAACTGTTAGCACTAAAGTAGTTACATTCATATAAAAGTTACTTCCCGAAGCTAATTTTCAAAACATTAAGTATGAAAGCTATTAAGTTACCAACTATTAACTACAAGCACGTTTGACGTTGGGAAATAATATACAAGGTCGTATTTATGTTCGTTTTTTTTAAAATGCTAGACAAGCAAACTTTGTGTACTTGAAATATTTGACTTTTCGCAATGAAAAATTCATAAAAGTGTACTTACGTATATCATGTTCATTTCTCCAACGGTTATTAGCTTATTAATATGACATGTAATGGCAATTGCTTAATGGTTAGCTGGAGATTATAAAAGGTGCTTTAAAATTTCAAATTCATTTTTATGAAGCTTTTGTGAAGAAATTGGGCAAAGACAACCAAACATTTACTTTAGGATGGATGTGGTTTTCAGCTTTAGCAGCCTGGGTAATACTTTTATGGAGAATTGATAGTTGATAGTGGATAAGTTAATTGCACACACATCAAGATAAATAACTGACCTGTACCTGTAAAATATAAGAATTTCGAATAATTACTTTTTATGCAAGTTCGATTCAATTACCATTACAGTATTACATACTAAAAATTTGAAATGTTCTGCTATATGACGTACTTACATAAAAGTACAAGTTCCGTCAAACATGCCATCCCTATTATAGAGTTTGCGTACTTTACGAACGAACTACTTCCTTAATCTAAATCAGCTTGTTGATAAAACTATGAGAAAAAATACCCATAATTTGTATTTATTTTTTAGTACATACTATTCTTTTATTTAAAACAACTACAAATTACCGACAATCAAATCTAAAACAAAAAACCAAATACAAAGAAACGGAGGAAAGGTGCAATTCTTTTATTGGATCATCATAAAGGTGGTGTGACTTTGTTTCATGAGTAGTCTTGCATCACACCTAGAAAACACGTACATCTAATAATACCTATGTCATATGTAAGAATGAAATTACCCACTGCAATTTGCAATGCCCACGCTTATTGTTTACAATGAATCATTTCTGAGTGTGCTTACTTCCTTCAAGCACACTACATCATCCTCAAAATGCAACAGTACACCGATTTGCAATTTAGCTGCCATTAAGTGGTGTGATGATAACCACTTTTCGCACACAAAGCAAAAGTAAAATACAGTTTGTTGACAGTTTCAAAAGAATAGATAACCATTCACTGAATGCATGCCGTTGCCGCTTGCCTTGTCAAAACATTAATTCGGATACAACCCAAAATGCAATCTGAAAGTCAAGAGTTTTTCGGTCAAATAACATTATATTTATACATACTCAGCATCTTTCACATTAAAATAGTTTCTCCCCACAAGCATTGTTCATCTTTTTTTATGATCATTTGCAGTGCACATGCCTTAAACTTGATCATGATCACTTTTACGTAACTCAAGTTCTGGCCTGGCTTAATGACAATATCGAGCACATGTCATGTACAGGTTCTGTGGTCATTCACGATGTATGTAGTTTTGTAATAAGATGAATAGCCAACTATAGAGCCTATCATTGTTCATCATACTGCATTCATTACTCCTTTTATGGCGAATTATAATTTTTGGTACAGAGAGGTAAGACAAGCTCACTTGCTCTTTGACGATAACCTTTTGGTGTTCGTTCTGGAAGATCCAAAAAATCTGCAATTTGGAAGAGAATTGCATGCGTTTGCGAAATGCACACGTGAGTACATGCTAAAACTCAATAGCTACCTATGATGATAAATGCGAGTTAATGAGACTCATATCATATCATGGTCCACGATTCTTTTGATTTGCAATTGAATATTATTCAACACGGACGTATGCTACTGCCCACTACTGCCCACGACATAATATGCTTACCATGTTCCTTTCGTCTTGTCTTCTGGTCTTGACTAATCAGTTTGAATGCAACCATCCAGTATCCACCAGCATCAGAATTTTTTTTTTGCATGGACCAGCCATAGACCTAGTGATGCCGTCGATTACTCTCTGTCTAGCTGGTGCTTTGTGGCTGATTCACATGTGCTCGGCCAACTGACAGATAAGAATGAATATCATCACTACTACTTTTATTGGGCAAAAAAGTAAAGTGTAATGGTTTCGTATGATGCTTAATATTTATATGTAAGTAGATTACATTACGTACTCACATGTGCAAAAATATAGGGGGAAGCTTTCTTAAAAAATGATACATCGTATCGTACGATATGAAATGGTATACATACATATTTGCAATTTACTTTAATGCGCTTTACATGCAATCGCATGCGAGCAGATATTTAAATAGCTCATGCCGGTGTAAGCCCAACTGTCATTTCGAAGCTGAGGCTGACAAGCCAACAACGACGCGAATCGCATTGTCAAAATATTCCGAAATTTTTCGAAATCGGATTTATATCATAATCAGTCATTCTGGATACTTTAATTAATATTCAATATTTTAAGTTCAGACCCATAAATTAAATACTTAATATATTTTATTTAATTTAATAAATTCCAGTCAAGTTTAAATTATTTAACTCGTAATTTCGTGCAACTTGTTTGAAATATCAAATAATTCTGAAAAAGTGGTGATATTGCATCAAAAAGTGAAGAAGAACTACTAGGAAATATATACAAGCTTTAAAGCAACCTACACTAATACTACATTCCAAAGTGAAATTTTAAAGGAAACCCCTACAACAAAAATTACAGGTATGATTAAAATTAAAATTACCTTATAATTTCTCAAGTATGACGTATTTTCGTTTGGCATATCATATTACAGGGGTTTACACAACATAAGTGATATTGATATACAAAGAAATTAGCAAAGCAACAAAATATACTAATTTTTCATAGCATTTTTACAGGCAAATTGTCTGTAAGTTCAACTTCTAGATTTACAAATTGCTAATCCTTCAAAAAAAAAACAATTTGTTTTGATAAGATGCGTGGAAAAGTGTCCTTCATTTTACAAAATTTATTAGTTTACGTATGCAAATTGTTGTATTCTATTAAGCCATTTCTCACGATGGCATTGTAACTTGTAATCGGTTAACATTTTATGCTTTATCGAAGAGGCAAAACTGTTTCGATGAAAATGTGCCGGTATGAAAGTTCCTTTAGTTTTGCATCAAGTAAAGTATTCATGCAATTTATTTTTTTGATCATGAAGCGACGATCACACCACCAAAGCAAAGCATAAACAAAGATTAGTCAGTCAATCGTCAAGACCCAAGCTTAAGGCAACGTGGTTTAATGTACTTGTAGTACACGTACTGCATTGCATAGTAGCAGCCAACTCATATTATTCACCAACGATCATCAGATCACATGAAGTCAACTGACTGGTGGAAAATTTATCAGGCAGAGATCTCGTGAATCCTTGCAAATCCATTCAATGTTACGATAGGTTTTTCCTCACACTGTAAATATGTAGGCTTCACACTTAATTTTTTTCTAATGTGGCCTGATCCACATTAATACTTGTATATAACCAACCAATCTTTCGATCACTTACAAAACTAACAGTCGTGTCATTAGACTGACGAGAGACTCCTTTCATTCAGCAGCTTTGCAGTTTAAATGTTAAATGATGATGAGAAGCTAGTGAGCGGTGGTACATACACAAACAAAACAGTCATAATAACAAAATAATAATCATAATGAAAGAGAAAATTCCTTGAACTACACTCATTCATAATAGCCCAAATGCAATGCATTTTTTAAGTGCAAATTTAAACTTTTTTGTTTTTGCAAATTGTTAGAAGTCGAAGTGGTCAGGTTAGCTATGTGGTATAGCACCTGCATTATAATCGTAATAATTTAGGTACACAACCATGAGAATTGCTATAGGTTCATAGATAATAGATTGTATGGTCACTCTACATTGTAATTACCATTCTCATTCATCATCATCATCACAACCACCCAAAATTACCCCTTTTGTATTTACTATAGTACGATTGTAGGAAAATTGTCTGGGAAGACTTACTAAAAACTTAGATTTTTTGCAAATTGCAACAAGAAAATTATAAGAAAAACAATAAGATTGCAAAAATGCAATAAACACAAACACAAAAGCAACGGACGAACAGACTTAGGCCAACCAACCCTTTCTTTTGGCTGACTTGCCATTTTTCTAGAATATAGACAGGGGATAGATATGCACATTCTCATATTAACATTGCGTAGGTACTTGGTTTCTGACATTTTATATACAAAGTAAAGTATGTATGGACGAATAATGGTTCATATCATCATCACAACAGACAAAAGGAAAATAGAAAATTATCTGAAGCGCATTCCTACTGGCCAGGCCTTCTACCTAGAAGCTAGTGAATTTGTTTGCAAAAATGATCATACGATGCTCGTACGACGGACAACGACCAAAAGGAAAGAAATGAAATTGGGGCTTTATCATAACAATAAAAAATACGTTCGTTCATAGCTTGTTTCTTTCCCCTTTTTGTATATAAGATACATACATATTTATAGATTCATCATCATCCTCCTTCGTCATTAGAACACAAAACACAACTCACCACCACTCAAACAGTTCGGCACACTGAAGACCATAACTGCAGTCAAGTCAGTATTAAGCACGCCTGTTCTACGTGTTTCTGAAGCTGTGTCAATTTTTGCATGGCTTTAGGCTGTAGACTGATCAGGCCACCTTTTTTTACTGAGCATGCATTAAATTTTCGAGAGACCGGTAGTCAGGAGTTCACTGCGTGCAAATCTAATGTTTTATATTGTGACTAAGACCAAGACCAAAAGTTGAAAAAAAGTTTGGGGTTTTGCAAAAAAAAGTGATGATGATGATGGGATGTGAGTCTTCTTGCAAAAATTATAAACATGCACATGGCTGTATGGTCTAAGATATATGCGGTTAATGGTGATGATGGTGATGGTACACTGGATGGTATACAGCATGTTTGCTTTTTATGCTGGACTTTCCACTAAACTTGTGTGGCAAAAATTTTTGCGGCTTTTGTCGCAATTTGCCATGATCATTTTTCATGTACTTATTTTTCCCATATCACTGACTGACATTTCATTCGCAGAATTCCACGTAGTCTTTTGGGTAGTTTTTGTCAAGATCAGCGATTTTGACATTTAAGCTTTTAATTATATTGCATAAAACGTGGGAATTTTTTATTGAAGATGATGATGGAGGAAGACCTTTGAGTGAAGATGGCATGATAAAAAACCTGACGCACATTTCATTTTCATTCATCTATTCTTACAACATCATAATAATGGGTCTCCAGAGATCAGGTTCAGGGATAAAATGACTAAAAATCTCAGCAATCGATCGTCTCATCCTCATAAGGTCATATAACTGGTGACTTTCAGATTAGTTAGATATTCATTACGACATAAAATCTTTAAAATCATATTTTTAGACTGAATTGAAGTGTAGCAAATGTTGAAAGATGCAGTAACAAAGTCAAGCAAGGTCAGGGTCATTGCATCAAAAAAAATCTTCATTTAATTGCAAATCTATGCAGATTTTTTTACTTTTGCGTAATGTAGGGCATCATGATAATGGTTTTTTAAGTTTTTTACTGCTGCTGATATCTTTTATCAATTAATGCGAAATTGATAACTGTTAAGCAAGGTTTAGACTAACTCTTGTGAAATCAAACAGGATGGGTTATTTAAAAAAATGTTCCAACTAGTCTAAAAAGTGGGGAAAATGATTAAAAAGTCTGGTTCTGATTTGATCTGATTGCTCGTCTAGTTTTAAAATAGTTGATTACATGATATTATGATTAGATATATATCAAAAAGTCAGGAAATTCCAGTTCCAGTACCGTTCCATAATTTTGTTCATTGCACTCTTCTTCACACGTCACACGTGTGTGGAATCATAAAAAGGAAGAAAGATTTAAGAAGAACGATTTAAAAATGTGGAAATGGCAATGTTGCTTGAAGAAATTGCTGTAATTTGATCATTATCTTGTCATTTGCAAAAAAAAAAACATTTATGCACAATTAAAACTTTTTTTTTATGCATGCGAGCATAACTCTTATGGATTATCAGTGTAATTACGCCCCCTTGTAAATGTTTTAACTGTTTATTTTAATCTCCAGTAATGGACGAAATAATAACTGATGACTTTTGCATGAATTAACACTGGTGATGATGATGCACATCATGATTTACAAGTTACAAAGCTTGCAAAAACCTCTCTGAGAGAGTATAATACATTGAGTGTGAAAATTATGCATTCATGAAAATTGGTTTAGTGCGGTCTTTGTCATCGTCGTCAGTGCTGAAATCTTGTTTCCACCGGGCAGACGTGATAAGTCTGTGTTTCTTAACTATTTGTGTCTATTCTTTTGCTATTTGTGTTCATCGTTCATTCATTCATTGACATTCATTCTTTTCTACTTACTTGCTATACTGCAAAAGAAAAAGCACGCGTTTTTTTATTGACAAAGACTATTGAAAGCTCCTACTCATAAAAAGCAAACATGAGAAAGACATTTCTTGATGCACACAGGGAAAAATATAAGAAAAAGCTTGTATTTCAGGATGGTATCCAAAAAAGACACACACACGATCAATACTCTGAAATTTTAATTGATTTTAATTGTTTGATTAACAAAATATGTTTTTGGTTTTTTTTTATTAAAGAAATGCCTGCCAAGCTTACCGCTGTTGACATTCCCCCACCACAAAGCGCACATCCGAGACCATCGGAAAACATGACTTCCAACCCATCTATCACCGGTGTTCACCGGGGATTCGATATGGAGGACATTGTCATCTCTGGTATCTCATGTCGTTTACCAGAGTCTGAAAACATGGAAGAATTTGGACAAAACTTGTTTAATGGAGTGGACATGGTCACTGATGATGGAAGGCGTTGGACTCCTGGTTTATTTGGGTTGCCCACTAGGTGCGGAAAGTTGAAGGAACTTGACAAATTTGATGCTACATTCTTTGGCGTACATGCAAAGCAAGCTAACTTTATGGACCCTCAATTGAGAATTTTGTTGGAATTGACTTACGAAGCAATTGTTGATGCAGGTATGATGCGTTCATGTGAAGTATTTCTCATTTTGTTTGCCAGTTCGTGATGGAATCTAATATTATGCAATTTTATTTGTCTTTAGGAATTAACCCATCCACAATTCGTGGATCCAAGACAGGTGTATTTATTGGAGCTTCTGCTAGTGAGTCTGACGAGGCCTGGTCTGAGGACCCTGATTCAATTAATGGATATGGATTGACTGGATGTTGTCGTGCTATGTTTGCCAATCGTGTCTCCTACACTTTTGACTTTAAGGGACCCAGTTTTGCAATGGATACTGCCTGCTCATCTAGTTTACTTGCTTTAGAGCAAGCTGTCTCTGCCATTCGATCGGGGCATTGTGATGCTGCCTTGGTTGGAGGTGTGAATCTTTTGTTGAAACCACAATCCTCTCTACAGTTTCACCGTTTGGGCATGTTGGCTCCTGATGGCAAATGCAAAGCGTTTGATGTTTCTGGTACGTCCAAAATATTTGTATAAAAATAATTTGTTAAAAAGGTATATATTGTGAACAATAACTTTAATGAAACTTTTCTTCGTAATTCTAGGAAACGGATATGTGCGTAGTGAAGCTGCGGTAGCCATCCTAATTCAAAAGGCTTCCGTTGCTCACCGCCAATATGCCACCATTGTCCATGCCAAAACCAACACTGACGGTTACAAAGAACAAGGAATTACTTTCCCAGCAGGAAGTATCCAAAAGAAGTTACTCGAAGCAGTTTACACTGAGGCTGGAGTTAATCCCGCTGAAGTTACATACGTAGAGGCTCATGGTACAGGAACAAAGGTTGGAGATCCCCAAGAACTCAACTCGATTGCTGATGTTTTCTGCAAGGGACGTGATCCCCAAAATCCCCTCCTTATCGGATCTGTCAAGAGTAACATGGGTCACTCTGAACCTGGCTCTGGATTGTGCAGTATGGCCAAGATGATTCATGCCATGCAGGAAGGAGTCATCCCTGCCAACTTGTGGTTTAAGCAACCAAACCCTGATATTCCTGCATTGAGTGATGGAAGATTCAAGGTTGTATCTGAAAATACGCCATGGGAAGGTGGACTTATTGGTGTCAACTCTTTCGGTTTTGGAGGAGCCAATGTTCACGTCATCCTCAAGACCAACCCCAAGAGGAAGGTTCAAAGTAGCGAAGTCCCAAAAGCTCCTGTTCTTGTCCCATTCTCTGGAAGAACAAAGGAAGCTGTCGAGTTTGCATTGAAGTCTAATGCTGAACAAGGTTACGACCCTGAATTGAATGCCATGTTTCATGAAATCTGTAAGGAAGATATTCCGGGACATCACTACAGAGGTTACTCTGTCAAGAGTGGAGATAAGTTGGAGTTGAATGTTGATCAAGTCCCTGCTGGAGAGAAGCCCCCAGTATGGTATATTTTCTCGGGAATGGGAAGTCAGTGGAGTGGAATGGGACGTGATATGATGAAATTTGAGGTGTTTGAAAAGTCAATATTGAAGTCAGCAGAGTTCTTGGCTCCTCATGGAATTGATCTTATTGATACTATCGTCAACGGTACTGACGAGACCTTCGACAATGTTTTGAAGTCTTTTGTCTCCATTGCAGCTGTACAGGTAAGCTAATCTTGGCAAAAGTAAGAATTTTAAGATGAAAATGTTTATTTGCATTCTCCAATTTGCTATTTTTTTTGATAACAGGTTGCATTGGTTGACCTTCTTACTCATTTGGGAATTACTCCCGACGGTATTGTTGGTCACTCTGTCGGTGAACTGGGCTGTGCCTATGCCGATGGATGCTTCACCGCAGAGCAAACCGTTTTGGCAGCTTATGCCAGAGGTCGCGCCATTCTTGAATCCAAGCTTCCACCCGGAGCTATGGCTGCCGTTGGACTTACATGGGAGGAATGTAAGCAACGTTGTCCCGCCGATGTTTTCCCAGCCTGTCACAACTCCAAGGACAGCGTCAGTATTTCTGGTCCAGTTGATTCAATCAGAAAGTTTGTAGAAGAGCTTAAGGCTGACGGAATTTTTGCCAAGGAAGTCAAGTCGTCTGGCCAAGCCTTCCACAGCAAATACATTGCCGAGGCAGGACCAAAACTCAAAGCTTTCTTGGAGAAGATCATCACCTCTGCTAAACCAAGAACTGATAGATGGATCAGCTCCTCCATTCCAGAGAAGAACTGGAACACTCCACTCGCTCAAAATTCATCTGTTGAGTACCATGTTAACAACTTGCTCTCTCCCGTCTTGTTCCAAGAAGCCTTGGCTCATGTTCCAGATAATGCACTGGTTATTGAAATCGCCCCTCATGCTCTTTTACAAGCCATTTTGAAGAGATCATTGAACTCAAAATGCACTAACGTCGGACTAATGAGTCGCAGCTCTCCTGATAACTCTGTGTTCTTCCTGTCCGCCATTGGTAAGACGTACATGGCTGGAATCAACCCACGCATTTCCAATTTCTACAAGAAGGTCGAGTTCCCAGTTCCACTTGGAACCAAAATGCTGAGCTCTTGGGTGAAATGGGACCATAACATCTCCTGGGATGTCGCCAAGTTTGGACAAGGAGCTGCCAGATCCGGAGAAAGTGTTATTGAAGTCAATCTCACAAACGAGGGTGATGAATATCTCGCTGGACACACGATTGATGGCAGAATTTTGTTCCCTGCCACCGGCTACATGTTCCTTGTCTGGAAAACATTGGCCAAGCTCCGTGGTACCACCTACGACAAACTTCCCGTTGTCTTTGAAAATGTCCGATTCCAAAGGGCGACCATCCTGCAAAAGGAAGGTTCTGTCAAATTCTTGATTAACATCTTGGAAGGAAGTGGAGAATTCGAAGTTCACGAAGGTGGATCCGTCGCTGTTGCTGGTTACATTCGTACCCCAGAAGATGTCAATCAAGAAGTCCTCCCATTAGACGCTATTTCCATTCCAGAGAAACCCACAAACATTCCATTGAATACTTCTGATTCCTACAAGGAACTCCGCTTGAGAGGCTACGATTATTATGGCAAGTTCCGTGGAATTAAGACTTGCGACAATAAGGGTGACTGGGGCAAATTGAACTGGGAAGAGAATTGGGTAAGCTTTTTGGACACCATGCTTCAGTTCTCTATTCTTGGTCAACCAACCCGTGGTCTTTACTTACCCACTCGTCTTCAACGAGCTGTGATCGATCCTGAAGCACTTGCTGCAGCTGTTGCAAAACAGCCTGAACTACTTGAAACTGGAGTTCCAGTTTACAACCACAAGAACTTGAAGGTCGTTAAATGCGCAGGTGTTGAGATGAGAGGACTTAAGGCTAGTTTGGCACCAAGAAGACAAGGAACTCAATCCGCCCCAAAACTCGAAGAGTATGTTTTCACCCCATATTTTGACACCAAAGCTGCCCAAAGCACTCCAACTGAAAAGGCTCTTCGAGCTATCGTTGATTTGGTTATTGAAAATACTCCAGCTCTTAAGTTGAAGGTGGCTGAAGTTGTTAAGAAGGCTGAAGAGTCAGTTGCACTTGTTGTTCATGATGCTGCCATGTCACAGCCCATGTACCAGGATGACGTAACTGTACTCACTCTGAAGGGAGAGACTGGAAAGTTGGAAACAACTCTAAAGGCAGGAGTAAAGGTCACTGGAAAGGATTCAGTCGAAAAGTTGGTGCCAGATCAAGGACAACATTTAGTCGTTGTTGATGATGAGAAGCTGGTTGCTCAAGTTGGAGATTCCGTGAAGGAGCGATCTTTTGTCTTGGTCCAAGTCCCCACCGGCTCCCCTGCCGTTAAGGTCCCAGCTGAATTCAGTCTCGTTGCACACAAGCTTTCCAAGGACAAGGAACTTTATTTGCTCAGAAAGGTATGCATATTGAAATATAGATATGTAAATTCAGATTTATACTTAGCTTCATTAAATTTTATTCGATCTTTTTTGTTTTATTACAGAAGGCAGAAACTACTACTGCCACAGTTGCAATCCCCATCGAACAGTCAAAGTTCGAATGGGTGGAAAAAGTCAAGGAAGTAATGAACGAGGCTTCATCTAATCCCGATACCCCAACCGTCTACCTGGTTTCAAAGGGAGTTCCAGAGAGTGGAATTTTGGGTCTTATTAATTGTCTCAAGCAAGAGCCCGGCGGTCACAAACTCCGAGCCTTGTTCGTTCAAGGAAAGAAGGCTGCTGTCACTTTAGACATCACCAAACCCACCTCCCATCCTCTCGTTACCAAAATTGTAGAGAATGACATGATTCAAAACATTGTTGATGATAATGATGTCCTGGGCTCCCATCGCCACTACCCACTCAAGGATGACTCCTCTGACGCAACGTTGGATGTTGAGCATGCTTACATCAACGCATTGACTAGAGGCGATCTTTCAAGTCTCCGCTGGATTGAAGGACCTTTGAAGCATTACAAGCCAGAACGTTACCCCGGTCAAGACCTATGCACAGTTTACTATGCCCCATTGAACTTCCGTGATATCATGTTGGCCACCGGAAAGCTCCCTCCAGATGCACTCCCAGGAAATCTCGCTATGCAAGATTGTGTTCTTGGGTTGGAGTTCTCTGGAAAGGACTCCACGGGCAAGAGAGTTATGGGATGTGTGCCTGCCAGAAGTTTGGCCACCACAGTTGTCGCCGATCCAACTTTCATGTGGGAGGTCCCTAAGACATGGACTCTAGAAGAAGCTTCCACAGTTCCATGTGTCTACGCCACCGCATACTACGCATTGGTTGTTCGTGGTAGAATGCGTGCTGGAGAATCTGTCCTGATTCACAGTGGAAGTGGTGGTGTCGGTCAAGCCGCTATTTCCATCGCTCTTAGCATGGGCGTTAAGGTGTTCACCACCGTCGGTTCAGCTGAAAAGAGAGCTCTTCTCAAAAAGTTATTCCCTCAACTGACCGAAGAAAACTTTGCCAATTCTCGCGATACCAGCTTTGAACAACATGTTCTGAGGCACACTAACGGAGAGGGAGTGAATCTTGTATTAAACTCTCTTGCTGAAGAAAAGCTTCAAGCATCCATTCGTTGCTTGGCCCAACACGGAAGATTCTTGGAAATTGGAAAGTTCGACTTGTCTAACAACAGTCCATTAGGAATGGCTATCTTCTTGAAGAACGTCACCTTCCACGGCATTCTCCTCGATGCTCTGTTTGACGAAGACTCCCCTGAGAAACGTGAAGTTGTCCAATTGGTTGCAAATGGTATCAAGTCTGGAGCTGTACGACCACTTCCTCGATCAGTGTTCAACTCTGAACAAATTGAAGAGGCATTCCGTTTCATGGCAAGTGGCAAGCATGTTGGTAAAGTATTGTTGAAGGTTAGAGATGAAGACGCAAAGGGAAAATTGTTGGTCAAGGCCATGCCAAGAACCTATTTGGACCCTGAAAAGAGCTATGTCATCATTGGAGGTCTTGGTGGATTCGGTCTTGAGCTTGCCAACTGGTTCGTTGAACGAGGAGCAACCAAACTTGTACTTGTCTCCCGATCTGGAGTCACCGCCGGCTACCAAGATCTTTGCGTTCGTCGCTGGAGGGAACAAGGAGTCACTGTTGAAACACCAAAGGCTGACGTCACTACTGTTGCTGGAGCCACCGCACTTGTCAAGGCATGCAATGCTATTGGTCCAGTTGGAGGAATTTACAACTTGGCCATGGTTCTCCGTGACGGATTCATGGAAAATCAAACCATTGAAAACTACAAGGCTGTATGCACACCCAAAATTGAAGGAACCCTCAATTTGGACAAGATCACTCGTCAACTCTGCCCTGTGCTTGACCACTTTGTTGTTTTCTCCAGTGTGTCTTGCGGTCGTGGTAATGCTGGTCAATCCAACTACGGTTTGGCCAACTCCACCATGGAACGTATTTGTGAACTTAGACAAAAGGACGGTCTTCCCGGACTTGCTATTCAATGGGGAGCCATCGGAGATGTTGGTGTTGTTCAAGACCACATGGGAGGTAATGACACGGTAGTCGGAGGAACTCTTCCTCAACGTATGCCATCTTGCCTTGGTGCTATGGACGTATTCCTTCAACAATCCAAGCCCACTGTTGCATCAATGGTTTTGGCTGACAAGGCTGGAGGCAGGAAGGATGGTGGCAAGAAGGTCAGCTTGATCGAAGCTGTAGCACGTATCTTGGGAATGAAGGACGTTTCAAATGTCAATGCCAGTGCAAATCTCGCTGAATTGGGAATGGACTCCTTGATGGGAGTGGAAGTGAAACAAACTTTGGAACGCGACCATGACATTGTTTTCTCCATGCAAGAAATCCGCCAACTTACTCTTGGCAGACTGAAGGAAATTGACGAAGGAGAAACTAGCGAAGACAGTTCTGCATCCCGCAAGAGCAGCGGAAAGAGTGCCGCTGATACCACCGATGTTTTGGAGATGCTTGACCAGTCCAAGCAAATTAAAATGTTTATGGACGAACTTATGCCAACTGAAGCACTTGTCAAACTGAACGAAGGAAAGAAGAAGGACTCTCTATTTGTTGTCCATCCAATTGAAGGTGTGACCAAGTCTATGGAAGCACTTGCTAAGAAGGTCGACATCACAGTTTATGGTCTCCAATGTGTGGCTGAGGCAGATTTAGACTCTGTTGCCAGCTTGGCGAAATTTTACATCAAAGTAAGCATAGTAAAGCAGTCTTTTTAATGATTATGAAAAGATGACCAAAATGAAAAAGTATTCTAATTTTATTATTTCTCTCCAATAGCAAATTCGCAAAGTTCAGCCAAAGGGACCATACAACATTGCTGGTTACTCTTTCGGAAGTACCATCGCTCTTGAAATTGCCCTTCAGTTAGAAAAGGAAGACAAGCGCCAAGTGAAAAATCTCATCTTCCTTGACGGATCTCACAAGTACGTTAGCTCTCAAACGGACGAGTACAAACGCCACAGACAAAATATTGAAACCACAGACGCCGACAATGAAGCTGATGGTCTGTGTACTTTCCTTCTCCAGTTCCTATCATTCGAATATCTCAAGGTACGTAATTTACACCAAAGCTCCATGTTCATGCAAATGTTTTTTCAGCTTACTAATCAATATATTCTTTCATTTGTAGGTGCGCGAAGAGCTTGTCAAGTTACCATCTCTAGAGGACAGGGTCATGAGAACCGCCGAGCTTGTCAACAAGGCCATGCCACAACTTAGCCTGAAGACCGTTGAAGACGCTTGCATGTCTTTCTACAGAAAGCTTCTTATTGCCGACAAGTATGTCCCTGCCACAAAATACCAAGGAAAGGCAACTCTTGTGAAGGCCCTTAAGAATGCTGCAGCTGGTGGAGCTCTTGGAGAAGATTACAGTCTTTCTGAAGTAAGTTTTACAGCTAATTTGATAGCATATTTTTTTCAAGAACTAATCAAAAGTAAGGTATATAACACTTAATCTTCTTTTAATCGCAGGTGTGTGCTAACCCAATCAAAATTGTTGGAGTAGGAGGCAACCATCGGTCATTTATCGCTGAACCCCACGTTAACGAAGTGGCCAATGTTATTAATGCACTTTAAATAATTGTAATATAAAAAAATCGCTTATTTTCTCATAAAAAAAGAATATCGCAATAGTCTTCAAGATGACGTTACTTACTGTACATTACTCAAACTGTTGTCGCAAAGAATGAATACATATCATTTCAGTGTGTATAGTAAAGTATAAAAATTAAAGTTAGCATTGCATGCAGTCATAAACCAAAGCCAAGCAATCATTGTGAATATATTATTTTTGTTCATAAAAAACCATTATTGTTATTCTAATGTTATTTAATTGTTAATATTATTATTTAAATGTAGTAGTAAAACAATAGCTAAGTTTTATAGATAAGTTAATAAATATGGGTCTGAACTAAACTAAAAATTAATCCATTTTACTGTTTTGTTTTCGTTCTTTAAACCACGCATTTTACAAATCATAAAAATCAAAAACGATCATTTTTTTATTTGCGATTTCGCATTGTGATTTAACATTCTTCTCTAATGGCCTTCATGGTAAAGTAAACAGGTTATGCATTTTGTTATTGAATTGAAATAAAAAAGAATGGCATATTTAGAAACAATAGTTAATCCACTTCTTTGCTTGATCCGTCTTGTGTCTTGTGCAATCCAATGACACCTTTCTTCATATACGTTTTCAATTTCAAGTACATGAATATTTAATTGATTTAATTTCCTTCATAACAGAAATGTTACTAAATGGGCTTATCTGGAGGTTCTCTTATCGTTTTTAAAATGAACCTAACTTCTTACATTATCTTAATTTTAAGTACAATAACAGGTTTATTCAACCTGATTTCCACGAGTCCTTATGACCGTCCATACTCAACCAGCAGTAGATACAATGAAGAACCAGAAATATTTAAAAAGGATTTGATAGCATGGTTCAACGGTCGCACAGTGCAAATAGGCAACGTATCCGACGAAGATTTAAAAGCGATTATAAATTCATTAAAACAAATTATTCGCCCAGAGTCTGCACGGTTTCCTAGAATAAAAGTGTACAATTACAAGTTTAAAACTAGTCATACCATTGAACAAGCTGTTGGTGAAAATAACGAGGCGGAAGCCTCCGTAAGAGAAGTTCTTGTGTACACTGATCCCGAGGAAGAAAAGCAGTGGATTGTGAATATTGAAGATTTAGACTTGCGACAAAATCTAATTATTTTTCGGTTGGGGGATTTAGGCTTTGGCTTTTCAAAGGATGAGACCTACGTGGTTTTGCGTAAAACAATGTCAAAAACTGAATCCTTTCATTACTTTCATCTTTGCTATTTAATGTGAGGAAAAAATATATATTTTTGTAAGAATATTAATTTTATAGCTGGTCATTAGATAATTTAGTACTACTTTTTTTAGGAATCGTAGGAAAGGAAAAGGTTTGAAGGAGGTTGAATGGGATAATATTCGACCAAAGGATCTACTTCCAATTC
>JAQIWN010001749.1:0-18859 GCA_034699025.1 Entomobrya cf. arborea Gr-Col-00668
ATGCCATCATGAAGCAAGATTTGTAGAGAATCAAGAATCAATGATAACATGATCATGACTGAGCATTCGTTTATGAAATCTGAATAAAACTTCTATTTTCGAATTCAGTGTCTTCAATTTCAATTTATTATTGTTACAATTAATTGAAAAAACTAATTACACAAGTTCATAATATTACTTTTTTTGCATACGGCATACGGCCTGTTGTTGACTGCTATTTTTGAGTATATCCAAAATACAGCGCAGCAGAGCAGATGCTTTTTGTATTTACACATTTTTACATACTCTACTGCACCGACGAATGTCTACGCGTACGCACTAAATACGCATTCATTTTTAGTGTAGAAATACACAGGACACAGGTGCATGTAGCATAGCATCATGTATTGTAGTGCATGCGTATTTGTTATTGTTGTCATCTTACAGTGTTAAAATTAAAAACAATTTTTGCAGCTTAAAAATGCGTAGTTTTTGATAATTGGTTTGAGAGAATAAGGTAATCAATTGATGGGGCTTTATTTGTGCTTCTCATATATGTTTACTTAAGTATTATAGCATAAATTAACAACATTAAGTTAACGCTATAATCTTATAGTACCGGTAATTTTCAACCTATCTGTTTATTACTTCCTTTCATTTGGCAGTTTTGTGTACAATACAAATTGTGAAGTTATTGTGGTTAATGGCTAATAGTTAAATGCTACTTATCCTCAAGGAATAAAGATCGTAGAATCTCGATCGAAAGAAATCTTGTGTCACAAATGCAATTTTATTGGTTGGATTGGAATAAAAAATTGCATGACAGGTAGGAATTTTCAAGTAGGTGAATTTGTGATTAGTTTGAAACAAGTGGTTTAGGCCATATAAGTTAAAAGCCAATTAGTGAGCTAATGTAATTGTAGGGCTTATTAATGCGGAACTTATCAATTTACATTTGACACTGACAAAACAGGAGAATTATTTATAAAATTCTCTCACATTTTGTGCAGAACTGTTTACAAATCGTTAAAAATATGACAGTCTGTTAGATTTTGTGATTATAATAAAAAGGTAAGTCTGGAAATGCATTAAGCTGATAATTGAGGAAACGGCATCCTTGATGTTATAAAAACAGTTCCAGTTATATATGGTTAATGGGCACTTGAATTATGTTTTAATGGCGTAAACTATTTAATGATTCCAGAGGGATGTGGAACCACGCACAAAATTGTACACCAGGAGGGGACGAAGATACTAATGAGCAAGATCGTGGATTGTTGCAAAAGGAAAGAGTTGAGAAGAGCTTAGATCTTACCCAGTATTTAAAATATCTAGATCAATTGTTTGGGCAGGCTACTAGGTATGATTAATTTGGAATAAATACTTTCATTTTTTTCTGAGTCGTATTAAATGTGGTGTTTAATGTGTTTTTGTTTAAATGTAGTGAGTCTGAGTCCAGCGATGGAGAAGATGCTGATAGACCTCGGCTATTTACGGAGTTTCGTCAGCCTCCTGTAACAGTTCAACATCTGGATAGACCTTATACCCACAATCATTGTTTAGCAGGTCCTTCAACTTTGTCGGAAGGCAGTAATCATGTCAATAATTTCCAGTTCAAAACAGTGGATAATTTCCAAGCAGAATCAAACATATCATCATCCTCTTTGAGTTCAATTGACTCTGGAACATCCTCATTATCCTTAAACCTCTCTTCTGATACTTATCTGGATATATCTCAAACTAAGACGGATGATACAGGGTCTCGGAAAGGCAGTGTGAATGAATCCACCCGGCAGGGAAATAGCTTTGGAGTGGAAGACGATAAATCAGTTGGAAACAGTTCCGATAAGGATAAAAAGTCACAGAAAAAGAAAAGATCGGCGAGGAATAGTAGTGAAGCACTCCCACGACAGCATAAACCAAGCTCTGGAGGAAAGGGAAACAATGGGTCGAGGGGCGGTGGTGCAGGAGGATCCACGTCCGGAGGTAGTTCCAATGATTCTTCTGAAGGCTCAGGGGGATCCTCCTCATCAAATCAAAACACAGGTGGTACCAATGGATCACCTGGAGCGAAAAGTCATTCTGGAAGTTTACAAAAGCAGATCGATTCTTCACCGGAAGTCATTTTGGAAAGTCACGTTCAGGGTATGTCGATTGAGGAACCTTGTGCTGGCAATAACCATTGTACTGAAACAGCATCCACAGAACTTCAAACTCTTTTAGGAATCCCTGATACGAACAGTGACTCTCTCCTTTTGAGTGACGATTTATCGGATAATTTTGAAAGTGTGCACGGGTTTGACAGTAGCGACATGTCTAGTTTTCCCTTGAATTCATTGCTGGATAATATGCCGGATGAGGAAACTAGTCTAAGCGATTTCATATCATTATCAGCTAGTGCCCATTTATCAAACTCTCCTTCCAGTGCGACACAAAGTACAAATTTTTTCGGCAAAGTTGCACAAGCTGCAGCTAATTTTGCTAATAAAAGGCCTAAAGGTTTGTTAAATAATTCTAACACAAATGTGAGCTTTAAAGTGGATACGAAAAAACGCAAAGTGGAGAGTAAAATTGATCAGGTTGATGTGATTGCGAAGCCCACCGATAAACAAAAGCAATCTAAGATTGAGTATTTCAATGCGAAACGTCGTAAAATTTACATCAATATTAGTAAAAAGGAAGTGATTAAGGTGGGTGGTAGAAATAGTGGATTCTAATCTTACGTTAATGAATATTTTCTCCTTTGATGTAATTCTGAAACTATTTTTTGTTGTAATGTAGGAACAAAAGACCCGTGCCATCACTTTTAAAGAGAGTATTATTATTAGACGAAAGTTAGCTTACGCCTGTGCTCGTGAAGTTAGAAAGAACGAACTTCGGGTAAGTGCTAATAAAGTACACAAGAGAAAATTAAAATACACAAAGCATTTTACAGCCAACGATATTGATTAACACTTTTTATCCTACTCAAGTTACAGAAATGCATTAAAGAATCTGAAGGTAAGATGAGGCAACTTTTACATGAAACGGAAACGAAGGAGAAGGTTTCGCCGAGGTTCTCACCTGGAACAAAGATGTCTGAGGGCAAAGTTAAAAAGAACCTTGTGGCTACAAGTAACTCCCAGGATAACCGATTTAACCGCTTGATAACTCTGATGGAGCTTTTTGCGAGTAGGCTTTTGAATAACAATACTATCGAAGTTCAGGAAACGAATAAACGAATTAATCTAAATCCAAGGTAAGTAATTTTACAATTTAAAGGAATAGAGTTTTTTAAATGAATATTGCTACCTTGAAATTAATAATGCAAAAAATGTTTTTTCACAACAGCGAAACTGTATATTCATCAAATGCAAGCATTGTTGACCGTGCAGTTAAAGAGCATCATAATTTGGTAAAATTATTAGACATGACCGGATTGTATTCACAAGGTACTTCTTATTATTTTTGATTTGTTTGCATTGAAATATATTGTTAAGAAAGAAATGTTTTAATAAGTTTTTAAAACTTCATTAATCATTAAGATCAAATAGCTACCGTTGAAGTAGAGAAGCGTGTTTCTCAAATCCACGAAGGTTTTTTGAAAAAGCATCAGATCATCGGAGTTAAATGGATTTACAGTTCATTCCTGAAGGTTACCTTATCATTGGCAAAAAAGTAATGAAATTATTGCGCAGCTAATATTACATACTAAATGAAATATGTTTTTTTACAATGTAGGGTTTTAATGGCATTCTTGCTGATGAATCGGGGCTTGGAAAAAAGGCACAAGTCATGGGATTTCTTTCATGTTTAGCGGAGTCCCACAAACTCTGGGGTCCATTCTTAATCGTTGCTCCTTCGTCCTGTACATCTCACTGGCATCATGCTCTCAACAAAATGTGTCCTAAATTTAAAGCTATTAAATATTCTGGAGGCATTCAAGTAATAATTTTTTTATATTTCATTGAATTGATCTGCACTTGGTACAACATTATTTTTGTGGCAATTTTGGATAATATTAAAAATCAATTATTGATGTTTTAGGATAAGAAAATACTTCGACAAGTGTGGGAAAAAGATTGCACTCACATGAAGAAAGACAGTTTTCACATCGTCATTACTTCGTATTCAGTGATGGTGGCTGACCTTGCGTATTTTAGCAAGATTAAGTGGCAGTATCTCGTTGTTGACGATTCACAAAATGCCATCACCTCCAGGTAAATGATCTTGATTCTCTTATTTTGAATTGTTAAACCCATCAGTCACCTTTAAGGTGTTAATTATATGTTGTTTGTAGTACAAAATGGATGGCTATCCTGAGTTTTCGCTGTAGAAGCAAACTATTGCTCTGTAGTAACCCTCCTTTAACTTCTATTCCACATCTTTGCTCGTATCTTTATTTTATAATGCCATCCCTGTTCGACTCTCAAAAGGAACTATCCGAGTGGCTTCTAAAAGAATTAGAAACAATTAACAAAAGAGGAATGCTCGGAGATAATTTGGGTAAATGCTTTTGATAACTCTTCTAAGTTATGAATTGTTTCAATCCATAATCACCATTCTTTTATTTCAATGTTTTAGTTTCGTCCTCAAGACTCAAAGTTATAACTCAAAGTTTTATGCTTCGTCGTGAACTACATGATGTAGAGATAACTGATAGTGTTGACGTACTTCTTCACTGCCCACTGACGAAGCGCCAACGACAGATTTACAGTGGTAAGACTGGAGATTTGTTCAATCATTTATATTAAATATATCAAGCAAGCTATTTAAGTTAGATATCTTAACGATTGCTCAGTCAATCTGTTTTTAAATGAAATATAATTCAAATGATGTCCTTAAAATGCACGTTTTATGCATAAAATTTAACAGAGGCTTTTAATTTCTAGGCCTCTTGGAAGGTATAAATCTTGTGGATACATTAAATTATTTGAAAAATTGTCAACCCCAAGAAATTCGGAACCGAGTGAGGAATGCGCTTAGCTTATCACTGCAACTGAGGATGGTAATTTGCTTTTAACCACTATTTCGTTAGCACGTGACGTAACAGTAAATTTCTAATTTTGATAAAACCCAAATTTGATAAAGGTATGCAATCATCCAACCTTGATCGAGGAACGTTCTTGCGCAACTTCTTTTTGGATGGAAACTCCATCAATAAGTTTTCCTAAATTAGTATATGAACTAGAGTCCACGTTGGGCCTTTGCAATAAGCCGTTCTTGCGGCAGATGTTTTCTATATATAGCGCTATCAATGTATACGAATCATTTTACCATGATAATTCAAAAAGTCAAAATAAAGAGATATTAACCTGGAGCTTTACTCGCCTCTGCAATTTGGATTGGAAAGATGTTGAGAGAATATTTGGAGGAAACTATGAGTCCAGGTAATCCGGATTTTAAAAATAAAACCAGTGGGCGTTGATTGTATTTTCTTTACACGTGTTTGTTTATTTTCTAGGTTGAATCATCTAGTCAATTTTCAATCAGTATTACAGAAAATAGCGTATGATGTTACTTGGGTGGAAAGTCGGAATTCCAATTATTTAATCAACCACCCAGCTGCTCTGTTACAGCATATTCTTAGTCAGAACAAAGTATTATCAAGTTTAGTTTTTACTTCTTTGTCTCCATTTGTATGCTCTTGGAGAAAATGTAGAAAGGTTTTGATAGTAAATTCAATCCAGTATCAAACATTGAAATCGCGATACATTTTTCGAGGGAAAAGGGTAATTAAATTCATATTATAAATACAACTGAAACAATAAGAATATTTTAACTAATCGAGATCATGTTGGATGCGGTAGATTTATATTTAAATTTATTTTATTGTAGAATGGCGAAATCAGAAAAAGTGAACTCACTGAACCTATTCATTCATTATGTCCCACTTTGGAGTATCCTGATATTCTGGAATGTTATTCCTCTAAAGTAAGTTAAAGTGAAAGTTTTTCGATCTGCACATTATCATGTAAAATATTTCCCCTAAATTCTAATGTGTTTTACTTTGCTCACATTTTAGGTTTATTCCAAGGGATACATGCCATTAGTTTTCTGCAAAAATTTGCGTCAAAATTTTATGACCAAAGGAAATCGAGTTTTGATTTCGGAAGTAGCTAGTATGAATGGCATTTCAAGCACAAATGTACCGAATATGGTTTCAGATATCAAGGAAAAAATTTTATCTGTAAATTGTTGTCACCATTTTCTGCCAGGTCAGTAAGGTCTAAAGTAAAGTTTTAAATGCATAATACATAGTTATACAATCTAAAGAATTTGTTGTGTATTTTGATTAGACCATGACCGATTGATTGGTGGCTCTGGGAAAATGATGGTGCTTTATGATATGCTGGTTAGTTTGAAACAAGCCAGGCGTCGTGTGTTGATAGTCACATACATCAAAAGCAGTCTCCGTGTGCTGGAGGTAAAATTGTAACACAATTACTTTAGTCGTCTAAATAAATTGGGTTCACATTAATTTTTAATTGGGTTCGTATTTCAGGAGTTACTCAGAATAATAAGGTCCGAATACGTGGTTGTTGATGATAATGTTAATGAGTTAAAGGAAGAGTCATTCGTCTATTTGGTATTTGCTCACAGTTCCTTATCTGATCTGAAGATTTATGTTGATACGGTAGGCAACTAAAGTCGAATTTTCAACTTGCACTTGCTAATACCATATAGGCTTGTGTCTCATGATTTCCTTCTTCTTTAGATACTATTTTTTGATCATGATTGGGACATCAATATGGAGGAACAGAAAACTGCGTTATTGCAGAAAATAGGTAGGACTATAAAAGTTAAATTGGAAATTTGAGTCGCACGAAAAGTTACGTAATAGAACATGTCACTGTTGCTTTAGGTCATGCCGGGAGTATGGATTGTTATCGACTTATAAGCTCGGAGACTGTTGAAGATCGAATGCTTGCATTAATGATGGAGAAAAATAATGTAACTTTAAGACGGTTTTACTTACAAAAATGTTTAACAGTGCTTTTTGTTGTAATGTGTGACATTTGTGCATTTGTTTTTCAATTACAACAGGCTTCTCCAACTTTGTATAAAGATGTGCTGGAAAATAGTCAAGTGTCATCTATTCCAGCATTGAAAAACTTGTATTCAGTTCTCATGTCTGAATGGCAACGAAATAAAGGTAAAAATAAGTCTCAAGAAATAATATATTTTAAATAATAATTAGAAGCTTAATTTTATTTACAATTACCTTCCGTGAAACCGAAACTTGCAACCCACTGTTTATTTTTCGTTTTTACAGGAAACGCAAGGAAGCCCTGTCTGTCGATTACTAAATCAAGTTCAAGTGTGCCATCTCCGGTGGAAGCTAAAAGCAAGGTATTTGCTAAATGCTATTTAAACATAGATGAATGTTAATTAATCGTTAATCATCAATAATTACCTTCTTTTTGGTGAATTGTAGTACTTGAAGCAAACAATGCATACGACAACTTCGTTTATCAATGATCCACACTTTGAAGACATGGCTGACGTACATTTTATGAATGAGAATGAAGGGCCTGACTCTGCTGCTCCTAGTTGTAGTGAAGTAATATTTTATACTTTAGAAATGTCTTTATCAGCCCATAAATTGAAGTATTCATTTGTACTAATTCATGTTTAAATATTTTATAAGCAGGATCAAGACTTATACATTGATGATGATGATGACGACAATGTCACTGGATGTCAAATAGAGGACAACTTTAATCTGAGTTTTGATGAAGGTTATATGGGGATGAGTCCAGAATCTTTTGAAGACACTACTATAAAGCTGGGTATAAACAGATTCTTTTATTTTCTTCAATTGAATTTACTTGATGAATGATTATGTTATTATAAATTGAGTTTCATTATACTTTTTTAAAGATTACGAAGAACATAGTTTGCCTAAAAGATCAAAAATGGGAAGGGGATCAGGAAAGCGAGGACGACCTCCATCCAGAGCTCGTTTTAATAAGCGAGTTGACTGTAAGTTCGCAATAAATAATGCTAAATTCATTAATTTACAGTGTACTTATCACAAAGTAAAGCATTCGTATGTTTTAACTATTTAAGTTGATGGATCAGACACAAGTCGAAGAGGTCCTGGAAGACCCCGTCTCAAAACAGTGGGTCCAGCTCATCAGGGAATTAGAGGCCGTAGGCCTGGTCGTCCACCGTTAACAAAGAAGGCGGAGTCTCAAGGTTTATCATCACTTTCTTCTGGTCAAAATGTTTTTGCGTTTTATAGCTCTGCAGATCTAGAGTTATCGTGATGTTTATGTTAAGTTAGGTTAAGTATTTTGTTTAAAATGGTTTATTTTCTTGTGCTGAGACTCCAAAAACTTGTTGTTTCGATTGAATTTTATTCATTTTACCATGAACTTTTGCTCACTCTCGTATTTTGTCAAAGAAAAGGTATGTGTATACGTACGTGTGTCAGTAGACTTGCAATTGCAATTAGACTTGACTCAGAAGCAATAAGCCGTAGCATTTTATACTGAGATTTTATCACACAAGTACGAAAATGGTTTACCAGTTAGTCATAAACAAGGATATTAGAGTATACACAAAAACGAATTAAATTACAAAGAACTGAAATGAAAGTAGTTTTTAAACATAAAGTTTTTAGTAGGAATGATTATATATGTGTATCTGGAAAACGTAATAAACGATTTACAAAAGACATTATTATTTTTACACACTTGAATAATATTCTCTGATGTTAATGACCTATTCCAGCTGTAAAAAAATTCGCTAAAGTTTATGAATAAAGCATTACACAACACAGCATAGCATATAGCTTACGATTAGTTTATTTGTGTTACACATTTAATGTCACTGCCGCATATTCGCATCTCAAAATTCTAAAACCAATAACGTGTACTACAGTTCCAGTGCTAAAAATCAGCACTTGTGAAACCATCGCTCTTTACTATGATGTCAGAATTAGTCATTGTCCAGCCTGTGACTTGGAGCATTTATTTCTTAGGGATTAATATAAAGGGAATGTGTGTTTTGTTTATTCTCTCTGTTGGAATACACAATTTATGGGTCAACCAAGCATTTTGAATTCATATTGAGATTTAATGCTTGATTTTGCTCGCCCTAATGCGTTGTAAATTCTTCGAAATGGTTTTATATTTCCAGTGCATCTTTTCATGTAATAGCCTCAGATTTGAGAGGTCGGTCCTCTGAATTCTGTGACGGCTAGAAGATTTCCTCATTAACGTTCCACTGTACTCAATCATGCTATTTTTGTACATGTGAAAATATTGTTCGCCAGCAAGTCGGTGACAGCTCATACGCAGCAGCATGTCACATTCGCAATATGAAAATGAAATGACGTTGACATTCGTTAATGATCAGAATAAATCTTCGTTGAAGTTCGAAGCAATTCATGGTGACTAAAATTAACCAAGCGTAGGCACAAGTTCAATGTTCGTACCCTTTGCTGTTCTGCGCGTCGCCACAATTTCATTGATACATGCTTAATCAGCCACATAATCGTCATCATTTCAGTTATGTAAATTAAGTAAAAAAATTTTACCTGCTTTTGTGAGGACTGTGGTTCATCTCTACATTGTTTCAGTTGAAAATTAGTTATAACACTTAAGGGGCAAAATGATACTTGGATTTAAATTGAGTTATGCTCTGTCGATTTGTGTTGTTGCGCTTACTTGGACTATCTTTCAACCACGGTTAATATTGGGATCGGCCGTACCACATAATTTAATTCCTTTCGATTCCACAATCACAAATTTAACCGCTGAGACTGATTTAATTGGTTCAAAAAATATACCCGTTGTTGCAATGTAAGTATAAAAAACAAAGAGAACAATCATATCTCTATCATACAAGCAGAATGTTGATCGTTTTAGATGATTGACTTTCATTAATTGAATTTAGTGAAAATGGATCATCAGAAACATCTGAAGAAATCTCGGACGAGGACGACGATGAAGATGAGGATGATGAAGAGGACGAAGATGAAGATATGATTCCGCTACCTCCAGAGGAGAAACTAAAAAATGTGGGTGAACGTCAGCCAATTTTGCTGGAAGCAAAGACAGTGCATTTAGTAGCAACCAGTGATGTAACCAGAACTAGTCCATTATCGAATGAAACAGAGTTAGCATCATTTGATAAGATACAAACGCCAACAATTCTTCCAATTCGACAAAAAGATGGGCCAGGTTTGTTTTCCCCTGAAGATCCGGCTGATGCACTGCTTGAGGTTTTACAAGGCGCTGTACGAGAAACCTATCTTGAGTTCAAAAGGCATATGGCTAAAAGAAAGGTATTGCCTCATTTTATAGAACAGGTTCATACAAATAATTTTCCTTAAAATGGAAGTAAAAAAAGCCTTGCTTTCACAATGCCGTTTTCGGTTGTATCAACAAAAGGTATACATAATGACGGACTAATGCGCAATATACATATGCAAAATAAATGGAGAAATTATTTGAAACATTAATTAGAAAGAAGAAATGCAACAATTGGAAGACAGCCTCAAAGGGCAAATACAAAACTTGGATATCGACTTAAATGCAAAGATAATGGCTATCGATACCAATTCCAATTCAAGAATCACTACACTGACCGAGCAGATTGTTAGCCAGAGAAAGGAGGACATCCTGACTTTCTCCGACAACCTCAATCAAATTGCTAAGGTAGACTGGAACCCGTACCAATTACCTTACACTGAAAAACAACTCAAATTTATATTTGGATTGCCACTTTTAGGCTAATCAAGTCCATTTGGAAACTTTGCACTCAGAAGCCCAGCATTTGAAGGTAACAGTGGATGGTCTAAGCAAGGGACAAGCAAGCTTATCTGCAAAGGTAAGATCCGTAAGTGTTGACGATCAGTTATCATGGAGTTTCACTCGAACAAAGTTTATTTTGCTTTTGCTTTCACAAACAAATAAACCATAATTTTAGAAAAGCAGCAAATGTCTACTTACAACAGAACCAACTTTCACCTTACTTTGTCTCCTGCTCCTCTTCGATTACGTCTGCAAATACTAGATTCGCAAGAATGTCGTCATAACTTCATTGACACGGTAGCCTCCGTGGGCAGTATTCGTAAATGGTTAAAATTATGAAGCTGTAACAATAAAATTTATCAGGATATTATTTGCAATCTAAATTATGAATATTTTACGGAATCATGGACCAGTCTCAGCTAAGTCCGCTGAGCCTTTTAAATATTAAAAGTAGACAGGGTTGCTTTGCGCCAAAAGGAAGGTATGATTAGTCCATTCAAATTTTCCAAAAACTGACAAATATACTCAACAGCATTAATTAAGAATACAAAGTGACAATGGTAAATTATCGGAAGGTGCACTTCGCTCTGTTCTTCGAAAACGGCCCACTTTCGTACAAAGGATTCTGATGCGTCCGTTAACGACACAGTGTTGGCGCCCCGAGCTACCACTTATGGGTTGTTGCTGTTCTAATTCTAAGATAAATCCAGCGATCGTGAACCGGCGTGAAGAACAAAGACGACTTAAAAATAGCATCTATGCTCCTCCCACCTTAGTTTTTAAAAACGCTGCTGATAATCCAGTGAAATCTTTCACGTTTGGAGAAGGTGAACCTGTAGATCAGGTAATTTTATAAAAGTGCAACGCTCATCTTCTTCTAAAACTGATATTGTAGCAATTACTTAAATCATATTCAAAAATACAAAACTCCAGGAAAATCTAGACCGTCAACAGTCAGCGTCATCAGGAGAAGAAATAGAAGATTACTCAGTTAACATTAGGAAATATAATCAAGAAATAATGGCTAAACGGAAGAGTAGAAATAGTCAAAATTCTGCCAAGCCCAAGTTACCAAAAACGAAGGGATTCGATTTTCCACTTTATCCTGAGGTACGCGGGCAGCAATCCACCAAATCATCCCTTGCACGTAAATCATCACATCGAAGACCCCCGAAGTCTCGTACTAACGTCCCTGCTCATAGCCGTCATAATTCGTTAACGTCACACCGAAAAAAGGAAAAAGTTTCCTACAAAAGAGTAAACCCACTAAATAATGGAATCCTTGTAACAGACGATGAATATACTGAAGCATCTTCAGAAGAAGATGACGTTCAAAATACCGTGTTTCGTAAGAATCAAAAGAAGATGATAGTACAACAGCAAATTATCGCTGTGGAACACAAGGATGCTTCAACGCAATACTTTGAGGAAACCTATGCAAGGGATTTGTATCCTCCGAGAAAAGAAACAGAGACTTCAACAGCAGAACTAGACATTAGAAGAAGAATACCTGAGTACAGCTATAAAAATAAGGGTCTGGATTACATCAGTGGAACCAGTAGAAGACCAATGTCACATCGAAGTCACCGTCATAGACAACAACGAACCATTGACAATTATTTGGCGCAGCCTAAAGTTCTTATTGTGCCCATTGTCAGGGAATCTAAAAAGCCTCATACGCCAACTCGGACATCTACTGCTTACTCTAGCAGCAGCTATGCACAACGAAGAAGGAGAATTCTCAAAAAGCCCTGGTTGTCCCTTTCAAATCCTTCACAGAAGAATATTCCAATGCTGAGAGAAAGTGGTATAGGGTCTAGTAACATTCGGTACGCAAATGGAGTTAAAATTCATGCTTTTGAGACTCCAGATTCCACTGAAAGCTTCTCAAGTGGTAGAACGAAGAGGAAAAGTAGAACGTATGATCAAAGTAGGGGATATGGAAGTGAATATTATAAAAATCCGTATACACATAGGGCTGGTACTACTCACAAAATCAAGAGACGACTACGACCGACTTCCGTAAACAATTGGAGATCAGATGAAACAGATAATCCGAGAAGTTCTTCAAGGCCAAAACAACCATGGGTCACTTATTAATGATTTAACTGCTGTAATTTATGAATTTTTAAGGCGTATTATAGTTTAAGACTGATTGTGGTGTTGACTCGATATTATTGCTGAAATAAAACTTGTGCTTTTCTAGAGATGCTATTTGATATTGAACTAAATTAGTGAGGTTGACTTAATTGTACATACATAAATGAAAAAAATTATCCCCGCTTGCATTCATGCTTATAATATAAGTGAAAGCTTACTTGCAAAACTGTAAGAAGAAAACCATAATCTATTCAGGTTTAATATTTTAATAGATGAGTCAGCTACAGAAGACAATGCACAGTCTGGAAACAAAGATAAACGAGATTGCTGTAAAGAACACGGAAGATTTTGCGTTAGTTCAAACAACCCAGAAAACGTTGGCTGTTCTTGTTGATGCAATGGAGAAGGTTTGAGCATTTTTATAAAGTAAAGTTAGCTATAGTGAAAGTTTGGCAATCATTTATGATGAGTAGGTACCTTACCATATTCTGTAAATCTTGGGGCACGTTAAGATTTCATGAAAACATTTTTGTATTAACCATTTAATGCTTTCAGATTCAGAATCGTAATTCTCTTCTATTTGCATTCAAATTTCACTGTACGACTCTATGCTTTCGTTTGGACAGTCTTACATTGACACACAAAAAGCATTAAAAAATTATACAATATATAGTAATTATACTTATTAATTAAATTTAGGAGTAGATCTAAGGTTATGTTTCTTTTAGGACATTCGGTCTACAGAGAGTACGCTTTCTCAGATTCAAAATAAAATTGGAGACCTGGAGAAAGCCAAGACAGAGGATAGTAACAAGGTTAGTTTGACATAATTTATCAATTGACGTTGCCTATTCGTACCTAGCCTTAGCGAAAGAAATGGGTCAGAACACTTTACTTATGTCGACTTTGTACAACAACAGCTCAGAAAAACATTAATTCGAGATCAAAAACAAGACCCCGTCACGACATGCATACGGCATCTTAAAAACAAAAACGTTGGAGGTGCTCTCAAGCAATGGCGAATGGTAGAGCAAATTACTGAAGACTTAAAGGAAACTTTGCCTGCAGACATGACAAAAATTATTGAAGATTCATACACCAAAAGCCCTGCAAACTTGCCACAGGTAGCTGAATTTGTTCATCGTGCCGTGTCCCACGGGGAGCGTAGACTGAAAGAGGCAGCTTATTCAACACTTTTACATAAAATGGAACAGGCAAAGCATTTGACTGCTCGGGGGAAAATCTTGGATGTTTTCAATGTTGCCCAGCACATGAAATCAGATCTCGGTAGTTTCTACAATACTTCATCGTCCACTGCAGAAATCATCTCAAAACTACCTGAGCCTGTGAGACTAGTAACTTTCGACAAGGTCAAGTTATTTTTGCCATCCCGAGGATATTTACGCGTGTCTGCTGACAGAAAAGTAAGTTTGGTGCCTCAAGACGCCCGGTTCTTTGATAAGGATGAAATTCTTTGGCAGTTTGAGTATGACAAAGACAAGACCGATGGGACATTTTATATCAAAAGCGATAAACTACAAAAGTATTTGGTTACAATTCATGAGGGATTCAATTCATACGGCTTCTCAAGGTAATGATCCATATTGTTTACTTGTAAGTAAATCCCACATTCCATCGCTGAAAAAGTTATAAATTTTTGAAAGCCAATGCATCCAAACTTTCGTCAGCTTAAGAAAATTGAATTGACTATTAATCATAATGAAGCAAAAATGAAATCATTTATGTGAGTGCACTGCATAAACAGTAAATGACTAATGGAACTCTTTCCCCACTCGGATTTACAGGCAAGCTTTATTTATGACTGGAAATCGCAAAGAAAACGGAACTAGATTTGACATCTCAAACATAAATGGAGATCACGTCTTGCTTAAGTCTATATTTTACAATGGTAAAAATTTGTGGTCCTTTTTTCACCTTAATATTTAGGAATTTTATGAACTTTGTTTTGTTCATCAAGAAATATAATTTCTATTTTTTAGGCTATTTAACTTGGAAAAGTAATATACAAACCATATATGGAGATGATGACAGCTACTTTGTCCTTCTAGAAGATCGTAAAAATGGACCATCGCCATATTGGGTCATAGAGCAAGAAAATGATTTTTCTAAATAGAAAGAGAACTTTGCTGATTATGTGAGGTATGATCTGCTTAATTTTTACGCGTATGCCAAAGACAATGGTAATTAAAATTAGATAATTGTTTTGTTTGAGATCTGCCATGTAATAAGTTTTTGCGACATTTTAGATTAAATAATTTATTTCTCTAGAAGCTAATAAAAGTAAGGAAAAAAATATTTATTAACATTGCATTGTACACTTATTATGCTACAGCGTGAAAAATGTATCTGTAAAATAACTTTATTTAAGATCTCTTGTAAGTTTTTGTGTAATTATTGTAATTTTTTCCAGCTATGTAGAGTATAGACTTCCGAGTAAACTTTGTTCAAATTTTATTTAATCACCCTTCCAGTATCATAATTTCTAACCAAGTGTATGGGTTTCTATCATTGCACAAAGTCTTGCATCAATTCTCAACTCATGCATAGCAAATTGTAAAATTCCACGGAATCCTCCTTTCAGTTTTCTCACAAAACCTCATGCGGAGATTAAGATAAATGGGAAACTCTAATAAAAAGATAAATTAAAAACTTGCATAAAAACACTTTGCAAAGTTGTAAACAGCATTTCAATAAAAGATTTTATATGACTGCAATGCAGCATCAGCCCAGTGCATACAGAATACATGCTAGAAAAAAGTGCTGGAAAAGGGAAAATTCCATCAACCAATTACTTAGACAGAAAAAGGAGATGCATAATAAATGGTGTATGACCCTATATAGTCAAAAGTCCAGTAGGCTCGGCTAGTTATATTGGTTTGGTGTTTTTGGTACGCTCGCTGGATTCGAGAGAAGAGATGCATAGACCACAAATGTTGTACGTTTTTCGTTTGGGTTGTTTTCGTACGTGATATGATCACTATTGTGTTATGGAACGTTTCCTTTCCTTCTCCAGTTTTGTTCCATGTACCGAGTTACTCGTATTACTGATTCCACGTTTCTAATATTTAGTATTCCATTTCATCCACTTTACTTTTTTGCTTGCCTACTGCTATATAATAATGTCTCCTCCTATAGAGTCCTTTCCAGTTTCCTAGTTTCATTCAAGAAATGGGACCAAGCTTTGTGATATGTGCAGCTGCCTTACTCGGCCGAGATGTAGGTCTTCTGTGGTGATCATATGTGAAATGTGAATGTCCGATTTCCTACTCGACTCGCAAATTTGTAATGCACTCACTTGACTTCACTCACTCCACTCCACCCCGGATTTGGCCTGTATTATGTTACAATGTGTACTATTCCATAGGAAAACTTGGAGAAAAAAGCGAGAAGTAGCAAACTTTGTGTTTAGAGTGGGTGAACGTTTTCAGCATACGAACATCATCTTCTATAATGTACGCATTTATTTTTTATATTTTGTTTTTCTCTTGTCGACTGTGACTGTGTCGACTTGTATAAAATCTTGGTGTAAGTAGGCTGATAGAAGTAGTCATCCAAGATGCACAACAGGATTAGTAGCTGCAATCCTATCGTCAAAATCACCATCACCCACCACCACACCGCCATCCAATTTTGCAAAAAATAACTTATCTGAATCCATCCACACTTTTGTCATGAATAAAAGAGTATTATAACATAAGTATATTTTAGTCGCTGATCTTCCATTTCAAATCCACTCTCTGTAGTTAAGTGGGTTTGTTCCAAAAATATATTCTTCCATTTTACTTACGTTACGTTAGTATACTTCTCAAGCAAGAGTAGATCCTGATCCCCACGACCCACACGAACGCGACACGACACTAGTTTCAATGTGATAGAAATATTACAACGTATAATATTTTACATACCATCAAAGCAATTATTATCATCATCACAAACTTTGTTGTTGAGAATTTTCAAGTCTTGGTGCACATATTGAACTGCATGCATAACAAAACCATCGTTAATACCACGGTTGCGTTATACAGTGCAAATCTTTAACGATATACACAAACCACAACCAAACACTTTACACAGGAAAGCCATCATCATTTCCATTTTTTTTTATCAAAGTTTGCTATTGAATTAATACATACATCTACGTAGTACATCCGATAGTATACAACTTTCCTGATGAGTCAAACAGGAAACTGTATGCAGTTGCAGGAGCACAAGGTGGACAAGAAAAATGTATACAGAAAGTTCTTGAGTGCTATCACAGGTAAATGTGTCTCAAGAACTTCTTGTTTAGTTTTTAGCCTGACGTTTTGAAGGCTCATTTGTATGCACATAACAATTACTTGTAAAGTTCGGTATATAAAAGACAATTTTTTGTTTCCTGTGAACAGCTCTCTGGAATATGGCTCCAGACCAGAAAAAGCCTACAAAGCAAGCTTTAAGAGAGATCCTCCACCTTAAGCATACAGCATGGTGGAATCACATGGATGAAGTTTATCCAGGCGTTTATGTTGGAGATGAGTGAGTTGGATTCTAAAATAATTTAGATTGTAAAATATTTTGAATAAATATCAACTTGTTTGAAAAACATTCATATTTATTCATATAATATAGAGCTGCAGCCAAAGATATTTCTGGATTAAAAAAGGCTGGAATTACGCACATACTGAATGCATCTTACGTCACATCCGTCAGCACTCCCCTGGGGGTCAATACAAGTGCTCAATTTTATCAGATAAGAAATTTCAAATGCGAATTTTTTGGAGTTCCTGCCCTGGACATAAATGGGTTCAAAATTAATCGGTTCTTTGATCAAGCTACTGATTTCATTGATACAGCAGTCAAATCAAATGGTTAGTGAGGCTTTCCTCTAATTTACTTACATATAATGAAAAATAAAATATAGAAGCATCCAATTAAAAATCATATTTGTTTTTATACAGGCAAGGTTTTGGTTCATTGGTAAGTAAATGTAAATAGTTTGTTATCTGCAATATCAGAAATTGTGAAGAAATTATAACCTATAATGATTTTAAATTGTTTACAGCTATATGGGGGTAAGCCGAAGTGCCACTCTTGCAATCGCTTATTTGATGATTAAAAAGAACATGACAGCCATTGAAGCACTGAAGCAGTTGAGGTACAGCAATGAAAATTTAAGCATGATGATGATATTATGTTTATGTCCCGGGTAAATGATTGCGTTTTTTAATTTTTTTTTTGACTCTTTAGGACTGCTCGCAATGTGTACCCTAACGATGGTTTTCTCGATCAACTCTGTGAGCTGGATGCGAAACTTAAAGAGCTCAAACAATGATTTCAATTTCATGCATACATTTTGCTTGTAAAATGCATCAAAAGTTAGTGAAGGAAATAGGGACAATCATTATCATCATCACCACCACAAAATTTGCAATTCACAAGAACAAAATGCAATACGTTTTGTTTTGGCTTTAACTCCTTTCACCGTGAACAAATAAATAAAGCTGTGTTATATATTCTGTTAAAAATTTAATATATATTATATTTTTTGTAAAAGTGAATGCACACCTTCGAAATAATTTGCTTCTTTAATTTTTCCAAAAAGTCCAAGTTCAAAATTATGGACAACCTGCGCTTTTAAAATGATTCACAAACATGCTACCGCCATCGCTCATCTATACACTCGTTGAAATAAACCTACAAAGTTATACTACCTACGAAAGTAGGTTAACAGTTAAGTATTTCTGGAAGACAAAAGTATTGGGATTATTAAAAACTGTTTTAATGCTTAATTTTAGGTTTAAAAATAAATTTACTACTGCCTTCTTGAAAAAACGAATTAATTGTTCTATAAAATAAAATTGATGCATTGTAAATTATGTTAAAAACATACGTATAAAATAAATTACATAAATTACTTGTAAGTGTAACGATGTGGTATTATAAATCTTTGATTTTACAAAAGAGCAAAATGTATATGATTTATATGACTGTTAATAAAAAAGCAAATTTATTACCATACAAATACATGCATATGT